>BQNB010001609.1:0-65071 GCA_026074375.1 Tanacetum coccineum | reverse complement strand
CGATACTATTCTCTGTGGGGTGTCAAAAGCCTGGTCACCTAAGCCGGTCTCGGCTGGGATGTGCTGAGAAGAAAATCGCTACATGAAATGATATCGCCTTCAAAATCATAATTCTTGGGTGGAACGTGAAGCATAGAAATATTGCAATTTTCTTAAAAAGGTTGATCCATGGTTGAAATTTGAAATAAGCACATTCACCTAAGATATAATAATTGTCGGGAGTGAAAAGTTTCACAAGTTACAAATATGAGTAGTGTTAGCATCTTAACTTATATTTAACGGTGATTTCATTTTTAAGCTTGGTTTGGGACAAGTGAAAAATCGAGGACGATGAATTTATCCTTTTGGGCATTTTAGGATTGAAGTGCTTCTTGTTCTATGACCCTAAAGGTTATGAAAATAATGAAAGTCTAGACATTCTAGTTAGAAAAAGAAAAAGGAAAAATATTTAAAAAATATGTGTGGTAATTAGTGTAAATATTTAAAAATGGTCAAAACGAGGATTTTCAAAACTAATGATTCTTTAATTCCCTTTGATGAACACTTAGCTACTTTTCGAGGTGATTAGTCGAGGGGGATTGAGATTCTTGGTTTTCCTAAGTGTTTACTTATGGCATTGCGTGAGGACACGACAATAGTTTAGTATGAGGGATTTTGGTATGTGCTTAATTACACATACCTTTGACCTAATAAAACAAGCTTAAATGACCAAAAACGGACACAAATTACCAAATATATGTTTGTTTTGCTTTGTATACTGTGCAGGTAACGGATATTCACTAAAGGACAAAAACGAAGCCAAATTGGACAAAACCGAGCACGAGATTGGAAAGAGCGTGAAAAGTCGAAGCCAAAGACGTGTGCATCTTAAATGGGCCAACCCGTAACCGTTTTAATGGGCCGAGTCAGCCCATTAAGCTTATTTATGAAATTAAAAGCCCATGATATAAGCCTAAATCATTTATAAAAGTCCAAGCCCAAAATTAAATAACCAAGCCCAACAAAAGCCCAACCATAAACCCTTAAGCCTTTTACACCATTAGTCCTTAGGGACTAACACAGTTAGTCCCTAACCTCTTTGCACCATTAGTCCCTACAACCTTAAGCCCCTAACACCCGTTACAAATTAAATACCCAATATACTTAAAACCAACTCCCGCCAATTCCTAGTACTATTCACCCATCCCTTTCCCTGCAACCTGACAAACACACTTAACCTTTTCCTCCCCATAACCCGACAACCCCATTTAACCTATTCTCCTCAAGAAAAGACAAGCCACGATGGAAATCCCATGAAAGGTTATTGGTTGATGGGACTTTAAATCAAATCAATGGCTGTGATGGGCTCAAAGAAGCACAAAGAGGATTCAAGGGCTGAGATTAAAAGACTTGGAGAGCACTCCCCTCCTCCTCACAAAAGAAACACACCTCAAAGGGCTAGAACCTTCTCTATTCGGCTATAAATAGAGACTAGTTTCTTTGTTTAGGGCATCTTATCTTATCTAGTGTAGCTTTTAATTAATCAATCTTATTGTATTTTTCAGCTTTTAGTAGTTTAAAGTAACTTATTGTATTTCCTTTAAAAAGCATTGTACTCAAGTTTAAAGTTTAATGAAAGTTAAGTTTTATGCAAATTTGTTTTATGTTTATGCAATCTTTTGTTTAAAAATGTTTTGATAAGCCTCATATAAGCTCTTGTTTAAACTGTTTTACTAAAAGCAATATAAACAGTCCCTGAATAACAAAAATACTACTTGAGCTTATCACAAATAACTATTTACAAATAAATGCACCTAAAATACAACCGTTTAACACTTTATAGTTCCTATAATAACGACAGTACTTTGACTTTTCACTTCTAGGCAGACAGTACTTCGATCTTTCATTTACCAGTACTTTGACTTTTTTCATGGCAAGAACTTTGACCTATAACTCTCGTAAGTCCTAACAAGCCCTCCCCAACTTGAAATTCCTCTTGCTTGACTTCAAGTTTTTTCTTGATAGTTGGTCTTTCTTATCAGCAGTACAACCCTTTTTAATCTTTTAAGCTTCATCCTTTAACAGCATCTTGTTTACAATCTGTTTGAATGCAAATCTCATTGATAAATTCACCTTCTTTGAACATCTTTGTCTTTGCCATCAATACAGAATAGTCCTTCACCCAACAATGTCTTTTCAGTCAACTGAATGGAATTTTTATGAGCCATTACCAAGTAGCATTCACTCTTGGGCTAGTCAGTTCTTTGGGGAACCTAGAAAAGGTATAATCCATATGAACTGAAAATCACTTTCGACACTCAGAACTTGAATCATAGTATGTAAGTACTTATAAGACATTTGGTAAGTACAATACAACCATAAACGAATTTGTTAAGTCTACCCTGTAGCCGTTTGCTGCAGGACCTAGCCAACTCTCAGTAATAAAACATTGTGAGTTGAGTAACCATAAGTTTTGAGCAAACTAATAAAGCTATCAACGATTTGAGTTCTCTTTCCAAAAAGCCGTTTGCTTTGGAGTAGTCAACAATTCAGTGTAATACCATGGTGTATTGATCACCATTAGGATAAAGGAACATAAAGGAATAAGAAGAATGTATATCACCACCATAATTATAAGGACTAATTATACCCTAAAAGTGACAAATAGACACCTCACACCTCTATATAGACTAAACAATCCCCACCCACCAGTTAAAGATATCGACAAGACAATATCTTATTTTTATTAAGACCTGTGGTGCATTGATTACCAATAGTTGTGAGGTGGATAAAACCACACACAAATCCTTTAAAACATTTTGATATTCAAATAATACTGGTGGTCCTTAACTCATTTTTGCACACTCCATACGTCACCACATTTCAAAAACAACTTATAACCTAGCCGTACCTCATCAAGTACTGTATTGTATTTACACTAGCATTACTTTGACCAGAAGTACAGCTTTTTCAAGTCAAATCTTTTATCAAAATAAGATACTAAAAAAAGAAATTTTTAGATAAATCTCAACAGTTGTTTAAGAGATTTTCCATCCATCATCAGGTTTGTCCACAAGAATGACACAATGTATCAAAGTAATGGCTGTCTCATTCTCAACATCAACTTCCATCCCATGTTCCACTCCAAATCATCAACTCTATAAGATCTAGGATACCTTCTTTCAGCGTGCATGGTGAACATAGTACCATCCTCTAAATACTAGTGTATGCCCTCCTGAAGATTCATTAAGTCCCACCTACGATTTCCCAATCTTCTAGGTTCTTCCAAGATAGTCATCACCAACTAGATTTCAGGAGTCTCGCCAGATAGTTGTAAGGTCACCTAGAAGAATCAAAGCCTAAACCCAGTTGGAAGAATGTGCTCATAATACTCTTGAACCACTCGATAAAGTGATACAAACCTGACTATCTAAGAATGCAGTAATCTCCATAAAGTAATCAAAAAGCCGTGAATTGGATTATTCGCCCTGTGATGAAGAATACTCTCCCTCCGTGAATCAAAAACCTGAAGCACTGTAATCCATTGAAATTCCTTCTATGAGACTCACTTTCTTGTGCACACCTTTTATCAAAAATCTACAAACCTCAAGATAATACCTACTTTTCATCAACTGTCTCCGTCCTCCACTTTGATGCTTCTTTGAAATGCTGTTCTTCGGAAATTGTAGCTTTTCTTTTCCTTGAAAGTCTCTTTGCATTTCTTTCTTGCAACCACAGCCTTTCTTTCTCGGAGCCCATTGGAATAAAATCTTTAGTAGTGAGGTCTTTATGTTGATTCTCGAAACTTTGTCATACAACACTTTCATCTGTGGATTACTTAAGTTTTTGCGAATCTGTATCCATGACCTTTTAAGAATATTCATCATCTTAATTCTTTCTTTGAGCAAGAGAAGTAAGTTTTACCCTCAACGAAGTCTTTTGGCTTGCTTTCTTTAAATTCTTCAAACCTGTTTTCTTTCCCTCTCTTCATCCCATTCAGCTTGAATCTTTCTTGCAACCTCTCGATCATTGTATTTTCCAAGGCTCTGATTTGTTGAAGAGTCAATTTCTTTTCTTTAGGGTTCTTCAACCAAGTATCCCTTAGTAGCTTTGCCGTTAACCATTTTGAATCAGTACCTTGGCTTGATTGTTGAGGTTGAGTTTGTATGGAACCAGGAATGCTCAAAACCTCATGGTCTAGAATAGCAAACAAGAACCTTCAAGCAGACTTAAAGATTTTTCTTCAGACTCCATAACTTGAATTGGACGGAGTGGGCTTGAAGGACCTGCTTCATCTTCAAAATTTAGAGTCCTTGGAGTAATAGTACTCTGTCTAGCAGTACTTTGAGTTGTCTCCAAATCCAGTTCTTCTGTATCTCCACTCTTTACATTAGAAGCTTCTTTCTCCTCAATATTAATTTCCTCAGTCTCATCACTTTTTCATTTTCTAATACTATCGTTTCATTGCTTTTTTCCTATCAATGTCAGGAAAGCAACAGAAATCACCACTTTATCAACAATATCATCAAAGAAAGGATCTGCTGTATCTTCTTCTTGAACATAGTGCTCTTCAGACAAAGTACCTTTAACCTTATTCCCTCCCCAATTTTGACTTAAGACCACTTTTCTTCCTTAGCTTCTTTCGTTCCGTCTCTATTTGCTTCTAAGGTTCCACTTTCTACCCCAAAAAGCATGATTTGACTACTTGCTGTACGAATTTGTAAACAAGTTTCTTGACTTGGCCTTTGAGCTTGATTAATCTGTTTACTTGAGAAAGAGTTTGCTTCCCTTGAGCCTCCTAACTTCCCTGATCACACATATATATTCTAAAAGTTCCCTCATCTCCTCCAGATGTTTGAGACGCATTCTGTGGGAGTATAATCATTGGGAGATGTAGGTATAGCAGCAATACCTTGTAGACGAGCAGTACCTAGAGATGCAGCAGTACCTTGTAGAGAAGCAGTCCCTTGTGAGGTAATCAGTACCATTTAGAACTATCAGCATTAACCTTTGAAATACTAGCTTAGCAGCACATGAGAAGGGGATGCCATTGAAGCATCCCTTTGCCAAACTCGCAACCTTAGAATGAGACTAGTACTATGTTATTCTCCCTCCGCTGCCAAGCTGTTACTTAACCTCTAACAAAGGATGGAGTCAAGGGGAAATCCTAACACAGAACTTAGGGACTATGTTTCCTCATAAAAGTGAATATCTTAGTGGGCAAAGTAACTGAAGTCATAAAATCCCTGAGGTCTGGCTACTCCCAACTAACTGCTTGTTCAAAAAACAGCTGAAACGAACCTAGATACAAAAGAAAGTGGTGTACCATTGGAAATAATGTCCTAGCTTCCCATTCATTATCATCAAGAGAATAGTTGAATTACTGATTCGTTGCTAATCCTACTAGGGCAGAGGCGATGTTGGTGCCAAATGCTCCCCATGAGGTACTCTTAGGGAACTAATGCATTGAAGTAAAACACGGACCAAATATTCCACTAGGGCTAAAAGAGGTTTAGAAAGAGAAAGTAAGTTGTGCTAAATTACCCTCGTAGCCAATATCTCTGAGCGTGTCCCAAATAACTTGCTTAGGAAAGCAATCAACACCGTTTGCATCATCAAAGAGTAGATCAGCTCGAATGTTTCTATCAGAGATCTACGATCTTTTTTGGCCAGCAACCATGTGGCGCGAATAAGAGGTACAAGGGCCATTGATCACCCTGATAGAAGCCGTAGTCCACAATTGTGAAGCCATGGACCGATGAGATCAGGATCAACCAACAGAAGAGTGAATTATGGAAGCAATCCAGTGAGATAAACGAGAGAGATTAGATAAAAAAACCACATTCTGCGCCGTCCATCTCCAACACAAGCAATCAGATGTGTTGTTACAAGTATCGAAAATTTGCCATATGAAAAGAAATTGATGAGACCTTCCGAGTGTTGTTAATTGAAAAATTTATGAATGAAAAAGAGATAGAATGAGAGAAAAATGCAATTCAGTTGAGTATTTTAATAGGTTGCGACGGCTAACTATTAAAGAAGTTTTACCATTGTAAATAAACGATTTTAGCGCAAAAACGAATGTTTTTGAACCTTAAGACCGCGACGTTAGAACAGTACATGTAGTTGTCTATAGCAGTACTTTCTCTAAGCCAAGCAGTACTTTGAAAAGACCGAATCAGTACGTTTCAACGTAAAAAGATTGCCAACTCAAATTTGTGCAACGACAACCCTGCAATCTTGCAAAATATCTCTTCAAAGCATCAATACTCTCAACAATCAATCATAACCTCCCCTTAAAAAATCAGATAAGAGCTTCAAAGATCCTTACAAGACGAGAACAGGCACTTTAACACAAACACCAGTACTTTACATGTATCCTCCCCTCAAAATGTAAGCTAATGGTTCTTAATCATCCGCAAAAGTGACTACCAAAAAAATAAATCTTGCCAAGTCCAAGACCATTGGTGAGTAACATCGCTACATGATCATCATATGAACTCTTGACCACATATAATAGCCTTTTAGCTCATAGCAATCTCGAATGAAGTATGTCTAATCAGAATATGCTTGGTCCTATTAGTGGAAAACGAGATTCCTCCAAAATGCATATGGTACTACTGCAGTTGTCAATATGGATATCAGTTTTTCCATGAAAATCAATTCCTAATCAACAATTGATTTTGCATCCACAGTACCTGAGGCACAACAACATGCAACAGCTGCACAGTATTCTGCCTCATAAGAAGAATATAGCCAGTAATTGTTTGTTACTTGCAATTGCCAAAAACTAAGTCCTTCATTCTTCCAAGATACTGACAACCTCTGAATTGACCTCAATCATGGTTTGGTCCCCGTGCATAGTCCCACTGTCCGAAAAAGCTTCCAAATGAAAAATGGAGAGTCTTAGGATACCATAAACCCAATTTTTGGTTGATTTTAGAGGTACCTAAATATCCTTTTGACAGTATTGTAGTTTGAGAAACCTTTGGAGGTGACTTGGAAAACGTGGCACACAAGACAAACACAGCAAACATTATTTCTGGTCTTGAAGCAGTTTAAGTGACATGAGGCATCCCAATCATGACCTATAAGTATGTACCACAGACATCTACACCCTCTTTAACTTTTCCAAGAATTTATTAGGCTTCAATTGGAGTAGATCTGGCTTAATGGTTCTAAATTCAACTTGTAGGGAAGTAAAACTATCACTTATTTGTCTTGACTTAGAAAAATACCACACATTAGATTGCTTGACTTGAAGCCCAAAAAGAAGAGAGTTCACCCATGGGAACCATCTGAAACTCTATTTGCATAAGAACTTCAAAATTCCTTCACCATAGAAACTTGGTATAATCCAAAGATAATACAGCTACATATACCTGAATACCAACATGAAATCTCTTCGATCCCACTTAATAAACAGAGTTTTTTAATAAATAGCCCCTCTCCTATAACCACTGTTTCAAAAGAAAATGTGGAAAGTCTTTCATACATGCTCGTATGGGTCTTGATGAAGACCATAAAGCGACCTTGCACACTCAGTAGAGCTTTGTTTGGATGACGCAGGATCATCAAAACCTGGAGGAAGTTTTACATACACCTAATCATGTGATAATTGTGCCGATATAAAAATGCACTATTGAACATCCAATCGAAAGACAGTAAAGCACATGAAGGATGAAAAAGCCAAACAGAGTCGGATTGAGCTTCAATTTCTGGCCAACTGGTGCAAAAACACATCCATCATAATCCACACCTTCCTTTGGTCCTTACCCTTGTGCAACCAGTCGTGCCTTTGTTCTTGATAATTGTACCAATCTTTCCATCCCACAGTTCTCAAACACCTATTTTGTATTCCATTACTCGCTTAGCCTTCTGGTAAGTCACATAAACCCATAACAACTTGTAGACTTGGAAATGTAAGGTAGTTCTTCTTTCATCCGCTTC
This sequence comes from Tanacetum coccineum, assembly GCA_026074375.1. Lineage (NCBI taxonomy): Eukaryota > Viridiplantae > Streptophyta > Magnoliopsida > Asterales > Asteraceae > Tanacetum > Tanacetum coccineum. Next base: position 57,142 of record BQNB010001609.1, on the reverse strand, counting down.
AAACCCAACTTCATCCCGCTAAGGCTTGAGATACTTTTCTATGTGATCCTCTTGAGATAGGAAACAAGCAAAGACAAGCATGGTTTTGCTGATCTTTGTGATTAGACTCTGTTTTGCTGTTAATATAAGACAGCGAAGGCTTGGTGTTGGTCATAAGTAACTTTCTTTATGCTTTCTTCTATGTATGAACCCCGTCAGTAACTTTTGCCAATAATCTGACTTTGATGATGCAAATCTATCTTATGAATCCCCCTAAGTGTAGGAGATAGCGGTGACATCAAGGTAGGGAACCCATTTTGGTTGTAGTTAGCAGCTCCCCCCTTCCTCATTATCTGTATTATTCAATCATCAAAAGAGTTTTTGTAGAAAAAACACCATCTTTTGGAATAACAATTCATCCAGAAATCTGTTGGAGTATTACCAGCACTTAGATGGAAGGTGTGTTAGCAGTACTTAGAGAGAAAGTACTGGTGACATGTTCTTTACCCTTTGCAATAGATAATCTCCTCTTTTTTCCACTTCAAAAGCAATCCTTTGATCCCTCATATGAGCTTTTTTTTCTTTTGGCGAAGTGGATTCATTGATGCATCAAAATTCATAAAGCTCATCATGTATAGCTTGTTCTTTAGAGGACAATGGAACTTCTTTTGCAGCATAACGTCCTCTGGAAGCATAGCTGAGCTTGTAATGAACAATGAACTACTGGTCATCTAAATCTTCAACATCACCCAAAGTTGAAACTTTGTCTCCTGAATCAGCATAGTTTTCTTTCCTTACAGGAATGTAATTCATCGAAGGAGTTAGAAGGTCAAGATCAAACATCCAATCAGACCCTTTCCCATTTTGAATTGCACCTGATTCTCAACGAAAAATCGACATGAAGAAATTCCTGAACTTTTCTTGTTAAACTGTTGTAGACTCTAAAACCTTGCTGCTAGTAAATACCCAACCTAATAGCCTTCTTCCGACTTGCCATCAAACTTAACCCAATTGATCCTAGGGTAAAAAGAATAGCAGAGAGCAATACCAAAGGTCCTCATGAAACTGATGTTGGAGATCTTCCCATCAAAATTTCATAAGGAGAGCTTCACTTGATGTTTAGCCCACCAAAACTCTATAAGCACATAGCAAGCCGAATTGACTGCTTCAACCCAAAATTGAATAGGTAAAAGAGTAGTCTGGCTAACATGTTTCTAGCAGCTATCACTGAGAGTCCCAATTCTTTCTTTCTGCAACACTATTTTGCAATGAGGAGTCCTTGCAAAGCTATATTCGCTTCTTGAATCCTTTCTTGGCACAAAAACTCATTCATTGTTGATTCTTGAAACTCCTGTTCCATTGTTCCGACAAAAGTACTACATAACATAGAAAACTAAATGTCACGAGCAAAAATATTTCACAACGAACTCAAGGTGACAATATCAAAGAGATCAAGAATCACACAATGAATATTCACATAAAAACGTTGTCAACTAGTAGGATAATTACTCCTGATGGTCCTCACTTAAGTCTTAGCATGTTTTTCTAATCCCACAATCAATCATGAATCATATCATAAGTCATCCTCCTATGTAGGCCAAGAAAAAACACCCAATGTGAATTTGCTAGCAGTCATCAGTGCCCACCAACATTACTATTCTTGTTTATACATCTTTATGAAACCAGTCCCCCAAAAGATGTTTGACTATTCCTTTGAGTTAACAGCAGTTTCCATTTTAACTTTCTGAACGATCAGACTCTTCAACATCACTAATCACCCAATCTTCATTTATGACATTATTTCTATCATTTCTGATTGACTAGATTTTGTTGTTCTCTGATTAACAACTTTATTCCTAATGGCTAAGTTCACATCTATCCCTGAAAAGGAACATTGCCCTAGGATGGAATAAATTGTAACCTGTGGGGGGAGGTACTGTACGTAGGCTTTGTAGGCCTTTTCCTTCTATTTGAAATTATCGTATACAGAATCAATCAAAGTTTCATCCCCAGATGAAATGACACTTTCCATACTAATATCTAGACTCAATCCCAAACCCTATACATGACTTATCAGACACATATCTTTGTTTGTTTAAGACTTCGTTTTGAAGTACAGAAGCATTTGTCCATTTCTCAAGTTTTACTTTGAAATCATCTCTTTCTTTTAAGGCCTGATCTAATTCCTTTTGTTTTTTCTAGTTTCAAATTCCAAGCACCCTATTTTTATTTAAAAAAAAAAATAAAAATCCCTTTTAAGTCATATTCCATTTGTTCATAAACATTATCACCCATGCATATTCATTCTTTTCATTGTGTTTTAAGTATGACCTCTAATGACTCTAAGCTCATTTGATATCCTAGACTTTCGAGTCCTAAGCTTTGAAAATTATCTCTTTCCTTTTTTGATAGTTTTCAAGCACCATTTTTAAAAGACTAACTTACTACATTTGGAACATTAAGTACCTTCTTAGTTTGTAACCATTAAAAAGCTAAGACACAGGTATACTCAACAATCTTTATTGCTCCAGTCCAAAATCACCAAGTCCATCTAGTCCAAATAGTGCACAGTGTAATGCATCAAACTACATCAGCTCCAATACATCTTGTTCAACTTCAAGTCAGTGCAATCAAAATCAAAAAGTCGTGGTTCACAGCATATAAATTCCTTGTTCCCAGTGAACAATGTCATACATTGTTGTCTGTTTCCACCGAAGTCTTTTATATTTTGAAACTTCAATAGCCACAATCTCTTTTCCTGACGACCATTCTGCTCTGTTTTTCTTAGATACTTAGCAAACCGGCAACTCTCAATCAAAATGACCCAACATTTTGACAAGTAAAAACATTCCAACTTTGCTTTTGTCAAAAGTGATCCCATTCTTGTGGCTTGAGATCAATTGGTCTTCCCTGTCTTCCCTCATAAACATTTCCTTATCCTGCAAGTTAAGCCATAGCCACCTGCACCTAATGTCAAGTTTCTTCCATAAGCATCTTTCATCAATATGTATCAGGTCTTCATCATCATTAGATGTAGGCATGGATGCTTGTGAGAAAAGAAGGAACATGATGATTTCAATCTGAGTGAAAGCATAGTTAGAAGCATGGTGGCGGAGTGGGGTAAAATTTGTTGTAAGGGGAGTGTCCTTGCTTGAGGCAAAGCTTGTATATAATCCTTTATAGGATATATGTTGGTTCAGCAGTACTTTGTTTCAAAAAGTACAGGCCCTTGAGACTTCTGTGGACAGAAAGGCAATGGTTTGGTGAACTTGAATTTGAGACACCCTCAATTCATGACTCATTACCACCTTTAAGTTGAGTAGAGATCATCAAGTCTAACTCAATCCACTTCCAGGTTGTCCTCCGAATTCATGGTACCCCTACAATCCACACCAGATGTTAGGGCATCTTAGAAACTTCAAATTTGCATCTTCAATGGATACTGTAGCATCAGTAATTCAAGCAAGCTAAGAATATTTCTGAAACCTTATCAGTATGCTGAATCAGTTCTTCCCTAGATCCAATAGTAAATGTCCTCAAAGTGTTGTTTACAACAGATTCTATTTGCAATCATTCATTGATGCTTCGTTTCCTCAAATCTTTCTTTTATGGCTTATCCATAAAGATCTTGATGGCATCTACACGCATCATGAAAACTAGAAGAAGTCTATCAGTTTTGGCTGAAAGCATAATATTAAGGGCTTTCAATTGTTTTTCTTCTGCGTTTTGCAGCAACGAATGTCTTTTAGGTGCTGACCTTGAGGGAGAAGCAGATCAGTTGTGGTTTGGTGTTTCCATTGGTGATTATTTCCCATAGTAATGTGATCAGTTGATAGCAATGTACTGTCGTAACTTCATGACCATAAGGTCCATATTCACCTTTCTTGATTATAGGGATTCAAAGTGCAGTTGGACTTGACGAGGTGGGAACGATTGGTTCAGTTTCAAGACATCTTTTTGGATTGATGGAGAAATTTCAAACAATAAAATTTCTTTCTTGATCAGAGTCTTACACAGGCTCTGACTACCACTATGTAGGATCCGTTGTTTCCTTAGTAAAACGAACCCTTTTAAACCTGTAAAGGATGTTACCTTCTTGAATAAATCCAAGTTAGTAGCAATGTAACACTGATATAATATTGGTTAATTATGCTGAAACTAATTAACAGATATCAAGAAGACACAACAATAGTTCTTTAAACGATTTCAATTATAAACTCATTTAGAATCAGGCCTAAGTTGCATATCCCTACCAATACATACTAATGAATCTTGTATTTTTGTTATGTTCTCTTAAGCCTTCCCAGGGTTCCAATTTTATAAACATAATGATAACCACTAGTAGTAACAGTCCCTGAAATAGCCACAAAAAACGTAAATAAGAGCTTATCGACTAATACTATTACAAGATAAAAGCATAAAACAACCGTTTAAACTTATAGTTCCTATAGATAACGACAGTACTTTGAACATTTCATTCAACCGCAGAACATTATTTTAATCTTTCATTTAGCCAGTACTTTGACTTATATCATGCAAACTTTGACCTTATACTCTCGTAAGACTAACATATTCAAAAGAAAGGCACAGAGTTATAGACATGAAGAGACATTCCTCAATCCTCCGCACACAACTAGCACACCCTGTGCCCTTTAATTTTTTTTTTCTACAAATTGATTATGGATTTCCTTATGATTAAAGTGGAGATATCATCTAGTGTAGGGTTAGAATAGGAGTAGTATAGATTAGCTTATAGCTTATTTCTCCAGCTTATTTTATGTTTTTCTGTCTTTTTAAATATTGTAATTCTCAACTTTAAAAGTAATGTAATCCTTTTTTAATGTTTAATGAAATCCTGTTTTTATCTTATCATCTTAAATTTGTTCTAAAGTTTACTCTATAAGCTCTTTTATACTTGTTCAAACTCAATTAAGCTTTTCATAAAGCTTAGGGGAAAGGGCGGCTGTCCGTGCACTTTCCGAAAATGACGGAAATCTAGATTGAGCTTTCTGTCATCAATTATCCCCAAAAATTTACCTCAGCTTATTTGGATGATAAGCCAGATTAGATGTGCTTCTAAGACCGTTACTTAGCTTGTGCAAACAAGCTAGAGCTTGTTGATAAGCTCTTTTGAGCATTTACATCCTTGTTTTGAGAAAAGGATAAAGGTACTCTTCATTTTTCATTTAATTGTTTATTTTCTGTTTTGCTTATTTTAGCTTATTATTTGCTTATTGCTGTTTATTCTCTACTTATCATTGCTTATATTTGCTTATTTTTTCTTTTATTAGCTTATCATGTTAGTTTAAAGCTTATTTTTTAAGTTTTTAAGTTGAGTTAAAGATAAGAATATGATACGGCGTATTGATCAAGTATCCTTTGTGGTCTTTGGTGAGCGCAGGCATGGATACGCCGTATCTTCCTTGATGGATACAGCGTATTGGTTGTCAGAATAGTAATCTTTAAAATATCTTCGTTTAAGCTCCAGAATATGCGCCTTTTGCTAATATTCACCAAGTACTCCGTAATTACTGCAATTCTCAAATATAAACGATTAAGTAACAATTCCTTACAATAATTATACAAAATGGGTTAATTACATGGGATAAATGATGCTATAAAATAGACGTTATTTGATGTCATGAAATATCGCCCCACTTGAATCCTATTTGTCCTCAAGTAGCCTTTAGAAGTTTATAAAAATGTATCCCTAAGGATAATTTCTGTTAAAGCATTTATTTGATCTATTACAAGTACACAACCAAACACCTCACGAAATAGGAAGATGAAAACACTCAAATCACTCAACTAATCTATGTGGTAACATGTAACTAATTTTCTCAATTTCTCAGTTGTGACGAGTATTTTATCATAAGCTTGGCAAGGATACACATCTCCACCGCTAAAGCTAAAGAGTAACAAGTTTATAAAGGTAAATATAGGTTTATATGATAAGGCTTAGGGTTGATTACTATAATTAATCTTTATCGATACCAATATTCTAGGAGGGCGACAAAGACCACACATACACACCCGTAACGGCGGGATAGACACATGTGACTGCTCACTCCCACCTTGAATAAGCTAAAGAGTAGGAATAGTAGAGTAATATAGGGTATGGATCTTCTAACTTTCACCAATAGTAATAAACCAACAAGGCAGCTGAGACACGCATACATGGCCGTAACGACGGAATAGACATGCATGCTCGATCACATCCTCATTCGTGCAAAACCCATGGTTAATGATTAGGAAAGGGAATTAAATTGTTGTTAAATAAAAATTACGAAACAAATAGATTAAGTCTAAAATACAAGTTGCTAGATACTTTTTCCTGATCGTTACCATGATAAAGACATTTACAACGTCTTGATCATAGATCAAAAACAACAACCTAAGTTGGCATTCCTATAACGGTCAACTTCCCAATCATCTCATACTTTACATACTTTACAAGGCAAGTGGCGATATCTTCTACTTTGTCCAATACTCTACATCGTCGATTTGTATCAACGAATAATCGATCCTTCATGTAATTCCTTTGGTAATTGCGAACCGATTATCTCCAAACTTTCCTTCTCTTTTTGGTTGCGATTTTTCTAATTTTTTTGATTTTTTTAAACACTATACTATGAAACTCGGTGTAGTTTTACCATCTTTACGATCATAATAATTCCGGATAATTACTTTGATAATTCCTTCATTTTTCGGACGTATTATTAATTGTGATGGTAGTAAAAATACATGAGATTTGACTAAAATATACATTCTCATTTGCGATGTGCAAATTCTTCTAACCGTACCAAAGATAGAAAATTTTGACACATGACTCGGGAAATACAAACTCTACACTTTAAGTAACTAGCAACTGTAAAATAAACTTAATCTAATAGGGTAGGCTAATGTGTAAAGGTGTAACGAAACAAATAATTGGTGTAGTTCCTAAAGGATTGGCTCTACGGGTTGTTCTAAGGGTATCTTACTCTTAAAGTGATAGTAAACAAAGGGTTTATACGGGGGTTAACTAACTGGTGTAGTTAGTTAATAAGCAACATGTAAAGGCATTTTGGGTGTAATCCTAAAATTTACCAATTTAAACAAGTTACTCCATCTAAATCCATAGTACTTATCACTGCGGTCTCGAATTGATATACCAAGCCAAGTTCTAAAATCTACTACATCACCGGCACACTCATATTTTGTGGAATTTGGGTAAACATTTGGAAACGAATAATGTTAAATCCTTACAATATCTAACAAGAGTTATTGTGTACTGGTTATGTATCAAGTAATTTCACAAAAGTATGCTTGAAAAATTTTTAAATTTGAGCATAATTTAAGTATTTTAGTGTGAAAATTAGGACAAGTAAACATTCTAATTCCATCCCCCCACTTGAATTATACAACGTCCTCATTGTATAGATAAAACATTAAATACGGGAATTAAAAAGAATTAGAATGAGAAACTCTCTTGATATTTGCTCGGTAGATTCTCCATGTTGAGTTTAATTGAGCAACATTGTGTTGAACAGCCGCCTTGAAGTTTTCAAGACTCCAACACTTCAAGATCTCCATATTTGTAAATTCTCCACCAATATTCATCGATATTTCTTTGCTTCCAAGGTCCTGTGTAAATAATAAGAAAAATGTGCATTCCTATCTTGGTATCTATGGTTAATTTAAACTGAACTAAACAAACTAAATACTGGTCAGTCTGGTGAATACGCCGTATCATGTGCATGAATACGTCGTATTGCCAGAACTGACAATAATGTTTTTAAAGTGCATAAAAAGTAAAGACTGATAACGTCCAGACAATCAATACGTCGTATGGTATGGAGCGGATACGCCGCATTGATGTCTGGGAAGACAGACTCGATAAAATAAATAACATTCCGGGTTGTCTCTCGAAAAGCACTTTTATTTACAGTGAAGTTTTTAAGTTAGACTTTTCTTCAATTTCTCCTCACGTTGTATCTTCTTTGAATTCTACCACATCTTTATCTTTTGTATCAATATGTCTTTCGTGGTACTTTTTTAACCGTTGTCCATTGACTTTGAAGCTGACTCTGTTTTTATCTGTGATTTCCACAGTCCTATATGGATACACAGTTTTTACCACATTTGGACCGTACCATCTCGATTTGAGCTTACCCGGATGCATTTTGAATCTAGTGTTAAATAGCAATACCAAGTCTCCTACTTTGAAATCTTTGTCCCCTCGAAGCCTAGAGTCATGCCATTTCTTAGTTCTTTTCTTGTAGATTCGGGTGTTCTTATATGCACCATCTCTTAACTCCATCAATTCGTTAAGTTCCATGAAATGGTTTTTTGCTGCTACTGTGAGATCCATATTACATTGTTTTAGCGCCCAATATGCTTTATGTTCGATCTCTACAGGCAATTGACAAGCTTTTTCATAAACCAATCTAAAAGGGGTGCATCCTGTAGGCGTTTTGTAGGCGGTTCTGAATGCCCATAATGCATCGTCCAACTTTTCGGACCAATTCTTTAGATTATATCCAACTGATCTTTTAAGGATATATTTAATAGCTCTATTGGTTACTTCAGTTTACCCATTAGTTTGAGGGTGATATGTTGTTGACAATTTATGACTTACTCCGTATTTTTGTAAGGCTTTTTCCAACTGAGAGTTACAAAAATGTGTCCCCCGATCACTAATCAACGCTTTAAGAACTCCAAATCTTGCAAATAGCCTTCTTAAAAATTTAATCACAAAGCGAGCATCGTTTGTAGGAAGTGTCTGAACTTTAACCCATTTTGATACGTAATCAACCGCCACTAAGATGTATTTGTTACCCTTCGAGTTAGGAAAGGGTCCCATAAAGTCTAGTCCCCATACGTCAAATACATCACATACCTGAATATTGTTTTGAGGCATCTCACTTATTGATGATATGTTTCCTGATCTCTGACATGCATCATATCTCATTATGTAATCTTTGGCATATTTAAAGATAGTAGGCCAGAAGAATCCAGATTCGTAAACTTTCCTTCTAGTCACCGACGCACTATGATGACCCCCAGTTGGTCCAGAATGATAATGTGCCAAAATTTCAAAGATTTCGTTTCCAGTAACACATCGTCTCATTATATTGTCCGGGCATAGCTTGAATGCGTATGGTTCATCTCAAAAATAATTCTTTACTTGAGAGAAAATTCTTCTTCTTTTTTCGGGTGTCCAATTCGGAGGCACGATTTTTCCAATGAGATAATTAAAATAGTCTGCATACCATGGCTCATCGTTATTAAGCTTAGTTTTCAATACCATAAGATGTTCGTTTGGAAATTCATCAGCGATTTCTTCTTCCGTGAATGTTCCTAAGTCTGGTTTCTCAAGTCTCGATGTCAAACCCTTGAAGAAGCATAACCCACCTTATGAGCCTTGGTTTGGCGCCCTGTTTACTAAATAAATACTTCAAAGCAGAATGATCAGTGTAGACAATAGTTTTCGACAAGACAAGATAAGGACGAAACTTATCGAAGGAGAAAACAACTGCAAGAAGTTCTTTTTCAGTGATGGTGTAATGTTCTTGGGCATTATTCAGAGTTTTGCTGGCGTAATAGATAAGTTTAAATTTCCCATCTATTCTTTGTCCCAAAATGGCTCCAACAGCGAAGTCACTAGCATCACACATCAATTCAAAGGGTATGTTCCAATCGGACGAAATTATGATAGGCGCGGTGGTTAATTTTTCTTTCAAAATATTAAACGCCTTTTTACAATCATAAAAAAAATCAAATTTCGCGTCTTTCATCAAAAGTTTTGTCATTGGTTTAGAGATCATGGAAAAGTCTTTTATGAATCTTCGGTAAAATCCAGCATGCCCCAGAAAACTTCTAACTCCTTTTACATTTGTTGGGTATGGAAACTTAGCTATCACATCGATTTTAGCTCTATCGACCTCAATACTTGCCCCCGAAATTTTATGTCCTAAAACAATTCCTTCCTTTACCATAAAATGGCATTTTCCCAATTCAGCACCAGGTTGGTTTCTTCACATCTAGCAAGCATTCTATCTAAATTAGCTAGACAACAATTAAAAGAATTACCAAATACCAAGAAGTCGTCCATGAATACTTCCATAAGGTCTTCCACCATGTCGTGGAAAATTATCGTAATGCATCTTTAGAAGGTAGCTGGTGCGTTGCATAACCCAAAAGGCATCCTTCAGTAAGCAAAAGTCCTATAAGGACAGGTGAATGTTCTCTTTTCATGATCTTCAGGGGCGATTGGAATTTGGAAGAATCCTGAAAATCCATCAAGAAAGCAATAATATTCATTCCTACATAAACGCTCCAATATCTGATCGATAAAGGGAAGGGGAAATGATCCTTTCGAGTTGCATCATTAAGTTTACGATAATCGATACAAACTCGCCATCCTATAAATGTGCGAGAAGGAATTAATTCATTATTATCATTTAAAACTATAGTCATTCCTCCTTTCTTTGGCACAACATGAATAGGGCTAACCCACGAACTATCCAAGATCGGGTAAATAAGTCTAGAATCGAGCAGCTTAACTATCTCGTTTTTCACCACATCTTGCACTTTTAGATTTAAACTTCTTTGGGGTTGAATGACCGGTTTGAAATCATCTTCCATTAGAATCTTGTGTGTGCAATACGAGGGACTGACTCCTTTGATGTCTGACATTTTCTAAGAAATCGCTCCTTTCTGTTTCTCTAATACTTGTAAAAGTGAAATTTTTTCTTCATTGGACAATTCAGATGAGATGATTATAGGAAAGGATTTGTCACCATGCAAGTAAGCATATTCTAAGTGGTTAGGCAAGTCTTTCAGCTCATGTTTCTTCTCATCAATCTCGTTAGCACTAGCCGAATAACTGTGTTATCTTTTTTACTTTAACAGGTTATGCTGTTTCCTGGACAACTGAATACGGCATATTGATAGACGCGATACGCCGTATTAGTTTATTAGAATCATTATCGGTATTACATTCAACATGTTCACAGCCTTCTAGGTCTGATTGATCAATAGATTTTTCCAGCCCTCTTGATAGAAACGAATCAGGTTCATCATTTGCCAATAATTCTTGAGCTTCTGCGTTGATTGTGTTGTCTAAATCATCAATCTTGTAGCATTCATCGTCTGCAGTTGGCTGTCTCTTGATTGATTGATCTACATCAAAGATCACTTCATCGTCTCCAACCCTTAGCGTTATCTTTTTGTTGAATATGTCTATCATTGCTCGAGCGGTTGCCAAAAATGGTCTCCCTAAGATAATAGGAACTCTTGAGTCTTCGGGCATATCTAAGATAACGAAATCTATCTGAAGGACGAATTTATCAACTTTTATGAGCACATTTTCAATTATTCCTCTTGGGTATTGGATTGATCTATCCGCAAGTTCTAAGCTCATTCTGGTAGCCTTTGGTTCACCTAACCCTAATTTTTCATACATCATGTATGGCATTAAACTTATGCTAGCCCCCAGATCTGCTAAAGCGTTGTTGATATGCAATTGGCCAATGTCATAAGGAATAGTAAAACTCCTTGGGTCTTTTTCTTTTGATGGAAGTTTGTTTAACAATACTGCTGAGCACCTTTCATTCATAGTTATCGTACAATTTTCTTCGAGTCTGGCCTTATTTTTCAGCAAACCTTTAAGAAATTTAGCATACTTTGGCGGGAAGTGACACAAAGGGTTATGGGGGATGAGGTTATTTTACGTTCTAGGGAGCTAGGGTAGGATAATGGGGACGAAAAGTTTGGGTTTAGGGCTTTTACCTTAAGGCCTAAACTAGTCCTAGCCCCCAACACATATTCTTTTATAAATAAAAACATTTTTTTTTTCTTTTAAAAACAGTAACACCCTTTATTATATATATATTTTATTTTTTTTTTAAATAAATAATTAATCTAATTTACTTCATAACTTTAGTTTTATTAAAAACCTAAGCTAATTTGATTAAACCTTTATACTTAAACCGCTAATTACTAATCTTTCTAAATTTAAATTTCATTTCACCAAACCAATTTCCATTTATAGAAAGAGTTGGCTACTAACTTCTATATTTCACCCACCCTATTTTCATTTTCCAATATGCCACTTTCTCATAAGAACGCTCTATAACTTAATCATCAAAATATTGAGTAGCATTACATGCTAAGAACGCCATTTCCTTTCCATTATCACTAAATAGTGAACAAATGGAATAGCCATAATCCAAACACAAAACATACTCAATATGAGATGGCCCATACAACCTCAAATGATATTCATTTCGCAATACTAAACACACTTAGCACAATAAAATCAATAGCACAACACTTCTTTAACACAATAAAATAAAAATTTGAACCATTTCTATAAGTATAAAACTGTTGGGAAATACAAGTCAAAAGGGTCAAACGTACCTGCTGATGCAAAAGGTCAATAGTACTGACTACATAGAAAGTCAGCGTACTTTGCTGCCAAGTTAAAAGCATTGAAGTACTGCCGTGGATAAAGGATATCTAAAAAGGATTATCATTTTAGACGGTTAAGTTCAGTATTTATCTTGTAAAAAACAGATAGTTTAATGAATTTGTATTGATTAGTGTTTATGTTACTCATGGACTGTTCAACTACTAGAGTTTCTTATGTTTATAAATGGATCTTCTAGGAAGGTATTAAGAAAATATAGAACAACGAACACAAATAGCAGTATTGTATTAGGGATCTGCAAATTTAGGCTCAGATTCAAAAGGTTTTTAATACAAATCGTTGATTAATCTTTGTGTGTTCTTCTAAGTATCTTGCCAACTAGATTCTGCATTGTTGACAGTATATCTGTGGGTTCATTAAGGAATATCGATCATACAAGTGGTATCTAAGCTGTGTTAGAGACTATGATCTAGAGAATCTGTTAATTCATTCGATATCTTTTCAAATCCCCTAATAAAAATGTCTGAAGCTGAACCTATCCCCCCCACCTCGTTTCCGTTACTGCACTAAGAATCCCATGATCAAGAAGGGTGAATATGATCTTTGGTCTATGAAGATGCGACAGTACATTGCCATCACTGATCATATACTGTGGGGGATATTTACCAATGGAGACAAGCAACAACAGATCCTGCATCCTCGTCTGCACCAAAGACTTCGCTTGCTGCTAACGCAAGAAGAAACAATGAGAAAGCCCTTAACATATTGCTTTCTGCAATACCTGATAGACATCTTCTTAGTTTTCATGATGCCACAAATTGCAAGAACCTTATGGACAACAATAAAAAAGCAAGATTTGGTGGTAACGAGGGGCATCTAAAGAAGATGCCAAAAAAGAATCTTTTGAATCAACAATTCGAGGACTTTTACTATGGATCTTTGAGAGAGAAGGGCTTGATTCAGCATTACGAAAGGTTTTCAAAACATTCTTAGTATGCTTGAATTATATGATGCTAAAGTATCCCTTGAAGATGCAAATTTGAAGTTTCTCAGAAGTTTACCATCTGTGTGGCATGTCGTTGCTTTCAATGATTTGAGGGACAAAACCTGGATTGGATGGCAATTGGAGTTTGATGATCTCTACAACAACTTGAGAGGTGTATGAGCATGTATTGAAGGGGATTTTGGTTACAAACTCAAATCTCAAAAATTTCGCTTTTTGTCCACTGAAGTCAAAGGCAGTACTTTGAAACAAAGTACTGTTGAACGCATCATATACCAAAAAGGATATACTCAGGCTGCCTCAAGCACAGTGCAAACTGGATCCTAACTGTGCTTCCCACTCTGATGAAATAATATGTTCCTTCTTTGCTCAACGCATCTATTTATGCTACACTCATGATGATAAAGATTGTTGCAAATTGATGAAGATGCTATGATAGAAATTGACATCCGATGGAACGTGGCTATGATAATGCAAGATTAAGGAAGTTTATGAGAAAAACAGGCAAAGACCATTGACCTCAATCCCAAAGAATGGATTACTTTTGATAAGTCAAAGGTTTGAATGCTTTAACTGTCAAAAGTTGGTCACTTTGCTAGGACGTGTAGATTTGCTAAATACAGGAGAAATCAGAGCAAGTGGTTTCATAGGAAAAGAGGATTGTGGCTATTGAAGTTTCAAACTCAAAAGCTTGTAGCAACAGGACAAACAATGATGATATTGATTGGGACCAAGGAATTGATGCTGAAACCAGTGACATTGCGATGATGGCACTGACTGAACTTGAAGAAGATGATTGGAGCATGGAGATTGATGCAGAACCTAGCACTTTGGACAAGATGGGAACTTGGTGTGTTGATGAGCAACACAGTGATGATACCCAGTTGTCTCTAGCTTTGATGTCTTCAAATCAGAGGTACCTACTATTCTAAATGTAGTAAATCTTATAAAAGTTGCTTTGAAACACTATCAAAATGAAAGAGATAATTGTCCATAAGGGTTGGATGATAATTCTAGGATATCAAATGAGTTAGGAGTCATTAGAAGTCATACTTAAAAACATGAAAAAGATATGAATATGCATGGGGTGATAAGTTATGAAAGATGGGTAATATGACTTAAAGATGAGGGATTTGAAACTAGAAGGAAATAACAAAGGAATTAGATCAAGCCTTAAGAGAGAGAGATGATTTCCACGGGATAAACTTAAAAGATTGTCCAAATGCTGCTGTACTTCAAAATGAAGTCCTAAACAAACAAAAAGAAATTTGTCTGATAAAACATTGTATAGGATTTGGAGTTGAATACAGTAGTAGTGAGGAAAATAACAATTCATCTGGGGATGAAACTTTGGTTGATCCTTTGTATGAAAATTTCAAAAGAGAAAAGGCATACAAAGCGTTTACATGCCACCCACGGTACAATTATTCCACTAGGTGCAAATGTCTTCTTTACTGGGATAGATGATATAGTCATTAGGAATAAGGTTGTTAATCAAGAGAAAAACAAAGGACTAAGTCAACAAGAAATTGATAGAAGGGCCAATTCCACCTTGGCAATCCCTCAACGATTGATTAGACAAGAGAAATCAAGGGCTTAGATTGCAATACTTGGAGAGCAAGATGAACGGATAGCTATGATAAGGATTTCGAGCTCACTCACTCAAGAAGCATACCCTTTCTTTCTCCTCACACAGAAAACACACAAGAAGACCCTAAGACTTTGATATCTATCTATAAATAGGACTATTGTAAGCCCTGGAGGCATCTAGTTTTTCAGCTTATATTAAGTCTTTTTAGCTTATTGTACTTTTTCTAAAAGCCTTGTACTGTTTTTCTTAAGTTAATGAAATTTAAGTTTTTATGTTAAAATCTTGTTTTTATGTTAATGCACTTTATGTTTTAAAAACGTTTTATAAGCTCTCTTAAGCTGTTTTACTTTAAACTTAAGCTGTTTACTTAGGCATTATAAGCTTGTCCATAGCTTATAGTGTTTTAAATCCTTTTCACTCAAAAATCACTCATAAGCTATTTTGGAAGATAAGCCAAAAAGGGAAGGGCTTATAGGTTTTTACTAGCTTGTTTTAAACAAGCTAGAGCTTGTAATCAAAGCTCTTAAGAGCTTATTTGCCCTTGTTTAGAGCAAAGGGCAAGGTACTCTCTTTTTCATTTTTTGCTTATTTCACTGTTTGCTTATTTATTACTTATTTATTGCTTATTACTGCTTATTCCTGCTTATTATTAATGTTTGTTGCTTATTCATGCTGTCTTGTAGTTTAAATTTCCTTTGTTTATGATTTGAGTTAAAACTGTTAGTTATATTCACTTAGTACTGCTTATCTTGTTTGCTTATTTTAAATGCTTATGTCTGTGTTTTATTTGCTTATTAGTGCTTAATATTGTTAGTTTATAATCTGACTTTAAAATTCTTGGCTTATTTCAGTTTGAATAACTTTTAAAACGAATTATCAATACTTAAAGGGGTGTTTGGGTTAAGAAGGAAAATAGGTCAAAATAAGTGTTAAAACTGTTTGGTTCATTAATCCAACTTTAACAAGCCCTTTTAAGTTGTGTTAATATGTTTTTATAAGTTTTTCAAGTCTTAAAGTGAGTTTTATGGTTTTGTCTATAAGTTGTCTAAATCTGTGGTGTTAAATCACTTTAGAATAGCTTATTTGATAAGGAATTTTGATAAGTGTAGAATACACATATCCATTTATGCCTAAAATAACCCAATTAAACCCAAAACAGACCAAAAATGGCAAAAATATGCTTGTATTTGTGTTTTGTGTGTGCAGGTACGGATAAATCAAAAATCACAAGAAAACAATCAAAAGCGAGCAAGCACGAACACGAGAATCAGAAGAGTACAAAGCTGAAGCCCGAAAAGTCAAGCCTCAGTCAAATCCAATCAAAGAAAAGCCAATCATTGGTCAACAAAAGTCAACAAAGCCCATTTCCTTTTATTATAAAACACAAGGGCCAAAATTGCAAATTCCCAAACTGTTTTATAACTAGAAAGAGAGGAAAGAAAGAGAAGGACCAAATGTGCAAACTCACCAAAGTCCAACAGTTTTAACTGTCAAAAAAGGGGCGCGAAAGGTGTTACTATTCACCTTTCTTCCCCGTTTCACCATCTAAGGTAAAACAAAGGGCAAATAAGAATTAAAGGGTGCGTTAGTCAATTCATGAGCTCCTAAACACAATGGCAAGGACAAATTAGTCTAATCAAGAGGAAATCATTGGTCACTCAAGTTCTAAGGACACGTCAGAGCCATAAAAGCACAAAGTTAAGTGGGATTTGCTCTTGGATCACTCACACAACTAACACACTGTCACATCAAGGGAATGACACGCTGGCGATCCTTAGATACACTCAAAATGATCAAACGGCTCAAAATCATTTGGCAATGATTGAAGAAATGATTGGCCAGGATTAAAAGGATTGGAGAGCAAGGCAAGAGGCTAGAAGGATCCAAGGAAGCCTATAAATAGGGCCTCACCTCTCACACACACATTATATTTTATTCAAATAGTACATATTTTTAGAAATCCGTGCATATAAAGAACTCGAAAATCCGAGCTATAATGAAGGAGATATGACATTTACAAGTTTACGGTAATTAAATATATAAAAGTGTTTTTATAAAAGTTATTTTATAAAAACTCTCACTGTTTTTAGGTCTGATAAAAAGGGAACATATTTTTATGAAAAAGTATATGTCATGAGGATTCCAAGCATATAAGAAACTCGAAAAACAGAATTAAAACGAATAAGATACGAGTTTTGTAAGTTTTAAGTTTATAAAACTATTTTTATAAACTATTTGAAATACTGAGTTCGACACACATTTTTATAAAAATAGTAGATATTTTAGTTAAATAGTTTATTTTGTCATGATTCCATACATATAAAGAACAAGCGAAACGGATTAAATATGAGTAAGTTATGACTTTTGAAAGGTTACGACGATTAATTATATAAAAATAGTTTTATATAATTTTATAAAAACAATAAGTTACTGTTCATCAGAAGTGAAAATATTATAAATATGATATTTTGATAGATTTTCTTAATACGAAGCCATGGATATAAATAACATGAAAAACGGAGTTTAAACGATAAAGATATAAGGTTTATAAAACCGTATGCACTATTTTTACTTTGTGCACTATTTTTATAAAAACAATTAAACTAATTATATAATATCATTATATAATCAATAATAATATTCAAACATGTATTATTAACAAATAATCAATTCCCTATATCGAATTCATAAAGCAAGGGCACGCTCCCTCTTGAACAAAAGGAAAGCCCGGCCGAAATTCGCCGCACGGCCGCAGAGGGATTCAAACTCCGAAAATGGCCATCCTCTATGACGTTAGTTCTACATCCATGGCTCCGATGCGTCGGACCTATTCAGGCAGACTAGTGCTCGCGAGATTCATTAGGGGGTTCATGCAGTATGCATCAGGACAACGATCTGTAGTAGCAAGAGCCTTATGGTTGGGTACTATTGGCCCACCTTGCACCGCGACGGTGCGGAAGTTGAGATGAGTAGTTCACATATAAGATACTACGAAGCGAAAATGGCTGTTCGCCACAATCAGCCTGCCCACACCACGCCACAATAACCAAAAGAACACATATACAGTATAACTACTCATCACTACTCGCGCTCGGCCCTTAACTCTACAACCCCCAACCCCTATCACTCACATGGCAATCACAAATGATAGGTATCGAACATCTGTTTGTCCCTTCCAGTTGGCAGCGAGAGGATTGAATTCTTATGAGTGGCTATAGGACTTCTTTACTATACTGGATCGAGGCGGACGAGCGTGTCGCCACAATCACAGGGAATCAGGTAAAACGATTTGTTTGGGATAACATTGTGTGCCGTTTTGGATTACCTAGAGAAATAGTCTCGGACAATGGGAAACAATTCTGTGATAACCCGTTCAAAGACTGGTGCGCAAGATTAAGCATTACACAGCGTTTCGCGTCGGTTAAACACCCACAGACCAATGGTTTGGTTGAGCGTGCGAATCGAAGTCTAGGCGAAGGAATCAAAGCACGTCTGGATAGACATAAAGGCAAGTGGGTAGAGGAATTATCACACGTCTTGTGGGCACATCGAACAACCATAAAAGTTAGCACAGGGGATACTCCCTTCTCTCTTGTCTATGGGACGGAAGCCGTTATACCAGCCGAAATCGGAATGCCAACCATTCGTACCGCGGAGGTCGATATCGCAACCAATGACGACGAGCGACGTATAGACCTGGACATATTGGAGGAAAGGCGCGAACAAGCAGCTATACGTGAGGCGAAAGCAAAGTTGCAAATGAAGGGATACTATGACGCTAAAGTTCGAGGAGTCTCATTTAGACCAGGAGACTTCGTGTATCGTGCTAACGACGCAAGCCACGCGGAAGACACAGGAAAGCTGGGACCAAAGTGGGAAGGACCCTACGAGGTTACGGAAGCACTTGGAAAAGGAGCATACAAGCTGCGTGACCATGGTGGGGCGTTGAGTTGATTGCCGCACGGTGGTAATATTACCTATTATTTGCAATCTCAAGAAATGCTATCTTTAGGGAAGTGCTCACTGGGTATTTGCGTACTTATGTTTTTTTTAAGACAAATGTTTTTTCATTTTTGCAAGTACTAATTACATGTCGCGGTTTCTAGCTAACTCCGCGACACAATACACTCTACATGCTTATTATGAGTACCTATTTATGTATCAATATTGTTGTTACATTATTCTGTGCCTACGCGGCGTTGCTTTGCAACTAATACCAACGATGGGAAACGGATGAAGTAAAAAACCTACTAAATGACTCGTTAGAGTAAGAGTGGTTGCAAACCATCAACATTGGATCTGAATCCTTGTTAAAACACCTTTCTCTCTATGACTTTGGAGTAAGTTTAAATGCGCATTCCACCGAATGGATGCGCAACAGCGCACACAGTTTTTTCTTTGAGTGCAAGTTTACATATTAGGAGTCAAAACTTTTGACTTCTTGATATGGTATTAGCGGTACGCCGCATGTAATTGTAATGTCAACCCATACATGTAAACTTAGCATATCTCGCAGTCATGAACTTTGTAATGACTAGGTCCGCAACAATTTGACAAATAGCACATCAAAAACAAGTCTTTCATGCAAAGGCAACTAATTGTGCACTAACATATTGTCCACTTTTATAACTTATATTGTGCGCGTACAATCGCACGAGTTACAACAAGAAACAACCCATACTATGGGTCCCAAAGGATAACTTCTACAAAAGAACCATGAGTTTGATTATACAAAACTTGCCAACATACACAAAAACGATACAGTCTTGCAAAGGAAGAGGCCTAGATGGCTGTTGACAAGACGATCACCTGATCTCCAACTGATACGCTGCATCTCCGGCCTCTCATGCATTACCCAGGAAGTTCACTATCTTTTTCGGTGACACAGTCCTACGCTAATGGTAATCCATCAGAACGGGGGATGTGCGCTTGCACCAACACCACATAATATTGCTTGCCCTTCACCCCTTCTTCTTCGCAAGCCTTTATGGCGTGGGCCTTTAAAAGGACATCATTCAACGAAATCGCCTTCTCAAGTGCAAAAACGGATTCAGGATTGTCCCCTGCGGACAGGGCACAAAATAGGATCCCTGCACATTGCGCCATGTCCTAGCTTGAGATAGCTCAATCTGGCTGGGCCTACAGCGACCTCACGGTGGCATGCCTAGCAAGTTAAACCCCGCCATTATTTCATCTATGGGCGGTAATCCTGGTCACGCTCCAGCTGTGCGATTATGAGGCAGCTCTAACAATTTCATCGCCTCCATAGCAGCAACAAGCTCCTCATATGCATTTTGATTATACCCAGGTACCTGTGCGGCAGGCACTGTCAGCAGCTTCTTTTCATGCAGTTCCTCCACCGCTTCCGCCTTACCACGAGCCAAGGCACACTTCACAACATCCCCAAAGGACTGCCTGACCTCCTTTGCGTTCCAATCAGTGTTATGGCAGCAAGCGCATACCATGGCTTATGAGCCTACTGCGCTCAGCAATCTATGGACACATGGTGATGGGTACACTCCTCGTCGTATCTGATATGAGTTTGCGTAATTCTCCCTCCTGCTTCTCAACAGCCCTCTATCCTCTGGCGTAATCATCCAGCCCAGCAAAATGGATTGTTCTTACCCCCCCCAAATACTTTCACGGCCTAGTGACAACTTGCCTTGTACTCTGCAGCATATGCCGCGGGGGCCGTGGTTGGGGGGAGGGAGCGCTCTTGCTCTGCCTTGACAAGTAGTGCCATTTTTTCCTCGGCAAGCTTTTGTACATAAGACCTCGAAGACTCTGCCTCAGCCTGCGCATTTGCCAAGTGTGTCTTCAGCAGCAGAATCTCTCCATCCTTTTGCACACTCTGGCCGCGTTCACTAGCTAACCTTGCTCTCAGCTGCTCGCCACCATGCGCTGGCTTGTGGCAGTGTACATATCAAAACGCCCTCATTAGCTGATCCACTGGAATTGCCCTCAAATGGCCTTGGGATTGTTATCCCGATACCTCCTTGATATTGTAATCAGCTGTCAAGGGAGGGGATGTCCAGCAGGCGTCAACGGAGGCAGAGGAATCGCTATAGTCAGCATCGACACTAGCGCACAAAATAGCTATCAACATACCAAATGATGAGGATTCCAATTAACTTTAGAAACTTTGCTGTACACTAATACACTTCTTTGGAAAAAAATTGTGGATACGTTACTTACTTGAGGGGAGGGGTCTCGGTTACTCCTCAGTGATTGTGCTACCGTCCTAGAATGACATAACGCACCCTCTTTGACGTGCCCGCACCGTCATCACTGGTGCCCCTTTTGCGTTTCAGCCCAGAGTCAACTTCTTCGGCCTCGCTTTCAGCCCCTGCGACATCAGCATCCTCTGAAGCCCCAACGCTTGTTGCGTCTGGCCTGGGGGGCTCCGCTGTGGCACCTGGTACACTGCGCAGTGGTATGGGTGCCAATACATCAGTACCCTCCACCTCTGGTTGCTCCAGCACAAGTTCCATTGTGCGCCCTGCCGTACTTTCCAGCAGCGGCTCCTCACCATCTCTTAATGGGCGCACCCCCTCGGTCACCAGCTTGGGCTTACTCAAATGGACCACGCTAAACAAATCCATCTCTGCGCAACACAAAACGAAAACAAACAACAAATGGTTACATACGCTTGAATACGAAAGAGCGCTTACACTACTAAGCGAGGGGGACGGAAGGACAAGCACCCACCCTGGCCGTCATCGCCTATAAACGTCGGCACTTCCTCCGGGCTTCGGAAATAATTACGGCTAATGCCCATGTGGCATAGAAAGGCTTCCGAGTATGCGTTGATAGGGATACGGTTCTCATTTATAAGTTCCGCATCCTCCATACTATACGACCCGGGGGGTGGACGCTCATCCCTCGGCAATAACCCCTGAGTATAGAAGGCGAAGTTCCAAGGAACCAACGCATCATCTACCCAGAAGAACATCTCCCTCCAACGCCTCAGCGCATCTAATTTTTCGGTTAAACACTTGCAAACGATCCCAGCTAGCGCTTGGCAAATGATACCCAACGATTTGACCAAGAGGTGCTGATAGAAGGGCGCGGAAACCAAATGTACGTGGAGTAATTGCCAATAGCGCAATTTACCTCGAAATTGGATTTTTTGCCGCGCCTATGCAGTGCAATTGAGAAATATGAAGACGATAATGATTCAGGACGTTGCACATAAACAACGAAAGGGGTACACGTTGATTGGCAAACTCAAAGAAACGTGGTGTACACCCAACACTTCCCCTATGGGAAAATCCGCTTTACTCGCACTCGCAGATGGCATTATGGGTGCAATGCGAATGGGATGTAATTACCTCAGATGTGAACTCAAAGAAGTTACTCATTGTTATTTCTGATGTAAAATCTGTAAGTTTGCTAACACTATGTTTTGCGAAGCAAGAGTTTGGTATGGCTAGCGCGTTATTACCTGTGTCTGATTTTTGATGATTAATGGAAGCTTTATCAATGGTGGTGGAAGAGATTTTTTTTTTTTACTGTGGCAATAACAGTGAAATGGAGGCGAACATTTTATAGGGCACAGTTGTTACTGACACGCGAATAGGGTATGAGGAACATGTGTCCCCATTTTCCTAATAGTTTGGTAGATTAAATTAAGGGTGTAACATTAAGCTATTATTCCAGCTACCTTCTCGCGAATTACGGACGGGAGGACATTTTTTGCGATTCAAGTTGACCATGATTTCATTGTTTTGGGGCGGGACAATTTCTTGGTTCTTCCACGATACGCAATCCAGGATTTTTTTGCCGCGTACTTTTGTAGTCTTGCATACTGCGGGTAATTACCTAGCGCATCTATACTTGACTGGAGGGGACTGATTGAGCTTAATAGTCCACCACCTAGGGGTTTTGAACCCGGACCCACGAATGTATTTTTACAAGGCCCTTGATGAATGGGCAATAGCGGACATCAATATGGGTTTTAAGGCTCCGAATGGTTTCAATGGCTATCACGACTAGGATTTTGGCACCATGAGGCCCAACTAGCGCAAGCGGTGCAAGCGGGTATTTTATTAAACACCCGTTACTGGCCATAGTCATAAATTCTTGAGGTGGCCACTTGTTACTAAATAACGGTGGGGCCCCTCTCAGGGGTACTAACCTAATTATAGGGACAAAGCCCATTGGGTTTGGTGGATTTATATTAATGAGCAACTGGGGCTCTCATTCTAAGGTATGCTCTCATAACCCTAACTTTATACTTAACCCTAAAACCGCAATTACTTACTTTTTCGCCGGAGGATAATCGTGGAGGACAATCCACGGTAAAAGCTAAAGTTGCTTTGTTTTCTTTGTACGCACAGGCTTCATACATCATGACACAATTGATACAGGATCCGGAGCCTACAAGATCCGTATTAAACTTTTTCGGATTATATCATGGATTCGTCAAAATTTTGTATCAGATAAACATGAATTCAGTAATCGCCTAAATAAGCTAATAAGCTCATTTAAAGCTCTTTCAGTCTATAAGCTGAAATAGAGCTATTTGAATTCAGTATTAATCTTACCTAAACCTTAAATCAGTTTAATCTATCATGGATCTTATTGGATTAGAGCTTTTGGAAGGGGATCTTAACTTGGAAGAGATCCCAAGGACTTTTACCCTAGCTTATTAATAAGCTAGGGAGCTTGTAGCTGCCTTAATTGGTACCTCTTGTTTAGCTAGAGGTGAATTGTAAGTTTTCTTTTAATGTCTTGCTTTAAATATTAGTTTTATAGCTTTCTAAACTTAGATCTGCTTATTTGCTTATTGAATTTGCTTATTAGTGCTTATTTTAGTATAATTTAGCTTAATAATCATAGTTGTTTGTCTGTTTTTAGTTCTCTTAGTTTAGATCTTAGTCTTTCATATATTTGTCTTAAAAACCTCTAAAAAACCAAAAATATAGTAAAATAGTATAGATCTTAGATTAATGCTTATTTAGTTGTTAAGTTTTGTTAATTAAGTTTGTTTTAAGCTAGTTTTTATCTGGTATTCAGTACTTGTTCATTAGATTTCTCTTAAAGAGCTTTTCTCAAACCTGTCATAGTCTTAAAGGGGTGTTTGGTTTAGTGCACTTTGACCTCTAAAAGTCAATTTCACTTGTGCTATTTGCTTGAGTCAGCTAAGTTTTCATTTAAAATTAGTTTTCATTTAGTTTTTATAAGTTAGAATTCAAAATTTCAAAAGAAATGGCTTATTATAAGTGTTCAGCACCAGGGGAGCTTGTTGCTTAGGTTTTTATTGTGTCAATTTGATCCAAAGCCCTTTAGGCTTGGATTTTGCTTGCATTTAGTTTATACACTCTATTAGAGTGTATTTAAGTGCAGGGTTTCCCTTAAGAAACCTGCACTATAGTGTTGCACTTGTGCAAAGTGCACCAGTACTAACCAAGAGGTTAGTACTGCTGTTATAGTTTGTACTGCCACTTTTAGAATAGCTTTTAGTTAAGTTTAAGTAAGATTTAGGTGCTTAGATTCAAGTAGGATTAAGTCTAGTTATAGCTTATTATAGATTTAATCTTAGTTAGCATTTTCTAGCTTACTTTCCTAGTTCAATTTAGCTGCCAATTGTACCAGCAGTACTTACAAAAGTTAGTACTGCTGATGTTTAAGCCCCAATTTAAGCCATCAATTTTAGGATTTAGTAGCTTATCTTTTAGTATTGTATAGTCTAGGAATAGCTTAATACATATTAGGACTTAAATTTCACTTTCTAGCTTATTAGCATTACTTATTGTTGCTGTCAAAAGTCTTTCAAAAAGATAAAAAGCCAAAAACAGTACTTAGAAATTTTAGGATTTTAATTTGTTAATTTAGCTTATGAATCTAGATTTTTCAGCTTATATAGATAGATTATAAGTAGTTTAAATAGTCCTTTAAGTTTTAGAGTCCAGTTTAGCCATTTGAGGTTCTTAGCTTATTTGGATTTTGTGTTACTTTGCTTATTTCCTGAGTTTGCTTAAGTCATGCTTGATTTAAGTAGCTTAAAAGCACTTCTAGGTTATATTTCTTTGCATTTTTAGATTAAGCACATCATAAGCTATCTAGATCACTTTTCCTTTTTAGAATTGAGCTTAATTTGAGCATTTTCTAGCTGTTTAAGTGAAAATAAGCCCAAAACCTCACTTTCTGTAAACAGCTTAAAGATAAGTTCTTTTTGAGCTTATTATTGATTTTCAGCAAAAGTTTCTTTTATTAAAATTGTTCATTATAGCTTAATCTCCAACTTTGCTTTTATAAGTTTTTCATTATAAGCACTTTTTAATTTCAACTTATTTTTAAACTTTAAAAGGTCCGTTAGTGTAGTCGGGGTTAGGCCTCAGGGTAGGTTTTGTAATTTTCTCATTTCTTAGTTAACTCAGTTAATCCGTTGTCTGTTAAAAATTTTACTTCGTTAATCCTTTTAGTAATTGCACTGTTAGTCCTTTTGTTAAATCTTAGTTAACTTTCAATTAAGTTTAGCATTTTTATTAATAATTAGGGTAAAGTTTTAATTAGTTTAATTAAACTTTTATAAAAAGATTAAAATTAGGGCTTTTATTTTTAATAATTTTCGGCACTTTTTCTTTATTTAGTGAAATTTTAGTTTACATTTTTAGGGATTAAAATTTTATTTGTTGCTTTTTAATTAAGTAGTAATAGCTTATCCAAAATATCTTTGCTTCATTCAAATCAGGATCCGAACTTAAACGTGGTTTCAATTTCACTAGTCGTTGGGGATGACGACCCGGGTGATCATACTTACCCGGTTTAATATACGTATTTTATATTATATTATATATATTTTTGAGAGCGAATTTTATCAAGGGTAACTTGGTAATTTTCTTAATTTCTCTTTTAAAGTATTATATTTTATATATATTTTACGTGTATAAAACTAATCAATCACGGCGTATCCAAGGTTTTGGATACGGCGTATTGGAGTTTCTTAGAGTAGGGACCACATTTGATATCTTCCAGAATATTCACATACTATATTTCCAATACGGCGTATTGGTTTTCATTGTATACGACGTATTGATCAAGTTTCCTTTGTGGTCTTTGGTGAGTGCAGGCACAGATACGCCGTATCTTCCTTGATGGATATGGCGTATTGGTTGTCAGAATAGTAATCTTCAAAATATCTTTGTTTAAGCTCCAGAATGTGCGCCTTTTGCTAATATTCACTAAGTACTCCATACTTACTACAATTCTCAAATATAAATGATTAAGTAACAATTCTTTGCAATATTTATACAAAATGAGTTAATTACTTGGGATAAATGATGCTATAAAATAGACGTTATTTGATGTCATCATAAGTCACTCATACTTGTATGTTGAGGTCCAAAAATCATCCTGGAACTAATTTAGGATATAAAATTCATGTTACGCGAAACCTGGGGTCCATGTTCATTTTTAAACCCATTTTATCGTTGTTACAAGTCGAGGTGTCCAGAAGTGACTTTAAGTCTCGTTTTAATGGTTTGGGCATGATAAACACTTGGAAAAATTTACAGAGACTCCTAAGACATTGTAGTTAGTCATACCAAAAGGGAAAAAAATATAAAAATCATTAACTTTGTCAAACGTACGTGTAAAGTGACTCTAAAAACTAGACAAATTCGGTGATTTTATGTACATAAGTAAAACCGACACTTAACTATAAAATGTGATAAAAGATTTAATAATTAGTACTTTATCGAGTCCGAGCATATCATTAGAGTCTATATAGTACTCCTTTTATGTGTCCTAGGTCGTAGCTAGAGGCGCACGTTAGTCGGGTTCTCTTCGTTAGGCCGTTTGTTTTCTCGAGCTTTTATCTCTTCTAAGGTGAGTTACGCATCCCCTCTTTTAAATGTTTATACATTTTTGAGGTGAAATGCATAAGCTTTGTTTGATAAAAATCTTGGTTGCATGACTATACTTTAACTATATTTTTAGACTTACGCTTGATTATGAAAATCTATGATTTGGACTATATTTTTAGACTTATACTTTAAATATAGAAATCTATGATTTGGACTATTTTTGAACTTGTACTTCTTAATTAACATGCTATGTTATTCAACTTATTTTGGTTAGGCTTGACCCACCTTAGTGCTATTAGACCTTTAATTTGATGTTTTCATGGTATTGATGATGGCGTTTTATTAGTTCTATTTTTGATATTACTATTATGTGGGATCAGAACATTTAAGACACCATTGGAACACTACGGGTAATTCCAATACGAAAGTACGTTTTTGGTACGCTTAAACTTTGGTTAATTGGTAGATATTCTAAATAGCGCTATTTGAGGTCGGCCAACTTCTCATTATCGCGTAGGCGACTTAATACGGTGAATGCATATTATTTACATCAGGGTCTTTTGGGGAGCATTACACTAATATACACATTTTTAGTACATAATTAAATACTCTTATACTAAATATTATTAATTCATATGATACGAGCCTTATATGAGCAGGGTTCGTATCAAGATGGATTTAAACGACGAACAAATTTTAAACATCATTTAAATGCTTAAATTTCAACCAAATATACTTTCCTTTACTTAATTTATCAAACCTATATGTGAACTCTTACGCTATGAGCCTTGTATGGGCGAGGGTCGTAATACGGTAAGTTTATATATAGATTTGTTTTATTCACGTTCTTTTGACTGAGCATTATGTGTGAGTGCGTAAGTGTCTATATATATATATATATATATATATATATATATATATATATATATATATCCACGTAGTATATATTCATATATAACATGTGTACTCACCAACTATTTTCATAGTTGACGCTTTTTCTCATAAAATTCTAGTGATCGTCCATAGTTATTTTCATAAAGGCATTTGCATGGAGTCCTTACATTTCATCCGTTTTATTTTCATCTTGTGTTAAGACAAGGAATGATTTGTGTCCAAGACTTATCTATTTTGGTTGCCCATGATGGGCGGAAAACTATTTACCTTTATTTGTCGATGTCGGCTTAAACAATTATGTAATATCGTACAATTTACTTTTGAATTATTAATGGCATGCTTCTATATTCTCTTGCTTGTGCCTTTACCTGTTATACTCCATGTTTTTGCTTTAGCTGGGTGTGACACTTTCGAATTAAAGTCCACCTAGTACAAGTTGGTGAAAGATGTGAACAGTTGGCGAAATTGTTCACAAATGTATGGGCGGGATGAATCCAAGAATGGACGTGCATTAAATGCGGACGTACTTCAACCACATGATTCTTGACACGTCCAACCTATCTCCACTAAAGGATTAACCTCGTATCACTATAAATAGGGAATGTTTATTGTAGTAAATGCTATCACTTGTTGTTTTCATTACTATAATCATTTACTATTTTGTCGAACTTATAAGATAGTTAGCTGATCCAATCAGCGTGTCTATATAAGTTTGCTTGTAAACTTGATAATCTATCAAGTTTACTTGTTCAAAAAGTAATCTTACATTGTCATTCAACAAGTGTGATCCATAACACTTTGTAATACTTTGATTCATATCAATAAAGCATTACACGATTGAAAATTTTATACCTTATGTTGCATGATTATTAAGTGTTATTTTATTTCCATATAGACGTGTTAATTATGACTTTCAAACAATAACTCAAAGGGTATCACCCAAATAAATACCCAGAACCAAAACCTTTGTTCAAAGCGGCCTCACAAGAGACGTGACAGAACAATTTATGTAGATCCACACACAAGGCGTGAGTTAAAAACACAAAGCCTACGAAAAAAATAAGAGGCAGTTGAAAGGACGAAGCGTGACAACAAACAAAGAAAAAGACGCACATTTCAAACTTTTATAAAGATTATATCGTCAACCAAGGAAAAAAGAGAAGGTTGACGGCTAAAAGACAGCTAAGTCAGACAGCCAACCGATCCTCGCATATGCCTTTGACACATGAACAAATGGTATAGGAAAATTAAACACTCACCTAGGTATTCAACTTCCCAAGTTAGGAACGCATCAAAAAACTCCCCGATGCCTAGGACAATGCCTTTTCAAAAACTTCAAAGAGCGAATTTTAATCAAGAGTCCATCACCATACCTCCCTAAATATTTAATACACCAATGGACCGGGGGGACTTGATAACGTATGGGAGTTTTAGCCTAAGTAGCTAAAGCTCATACACTCGTAAACTGGCCCAAAACAAGCCTAGCGAGGCTCGAGGCTCCACAACTCGCCTAGGAAGTAACTTCTCATGCTAAAATACTAATGAAGGCATAGCCTAATGAGGGGATCTAGGCGAAATACACGACTAAGATCTTATCCCTAAGGTCGTTTCAACATACAACATGTGTCACTACCTCACTAGCGGAGAGGTAGTGTTGTGAGTATGGCACTAGTATATGCAGACGTTCATGGTGTAACACCCCCAAAAATGTATCGCAGCGGAAATATGTCCGGGGGCGTTACTTCATAATACAATAGCACAAGATACAAGAGAACGACCTCTAAATGTGTCGTTTGAAAAGTAATCTCGTTGATTTCTTTGAAATTGATATAACATTTGTCCCATAATTGCATCACAATGAAAAGCTTGAAAATAACCCAACGAGATTTGATCATTTGTATGTAAGTAGAAATCCATAAATGAAATCTTGTCAATTTTAGACTCCATTGCACATCAAGTAAGCCAAGCATCTAATTCACCTGAGAAAAACATGCTTAAAAGTGTCAACATTAAAGTTGGTGAGTTCATAGAGTTTTGTAAGTATAAATGTAAATGTTGGAATCTAAAGATTTATAAAGTATATATGACCATTTCAATCCTTATAATATTCGCCAAAAATGTAAGAGTAAATGTAGAACCGAAAGAGTTTAGTGTTTATTGCTTCGCCGCAATATAATGAAAAGTGTTCAGAAATTAGTAATGTTCAATAAGTAGTATGGACAGTGATATCGTTGATTTTCCAAAATGTATGGGTCTACTATAACAGATACAGTACCACATAAATAATATCTACTGTTGCGCTAAGCTCATGACACTGAAGCTCGACATCTATGTATGCAATTTAATGCAAATAAAGGCCCGTGTAGATGTTCAAACCCGTAACATCCAAATTGTTCCGACATGTATGCATTCGTGTTTCAGTACGGTCGAAACTAGTGAGAGCTACTCACCCGAATAGGGATGTCAATCCTAAATAGATCTATTTATACACTCGCGCTTCCTTAACCGGTCCTCCGGTCAAGAATTTAACAGTTCATGATAATGGGCAATGGTGGGTTATGTTACTTAGGCACATGTAAACAGGAGATGATAACCGAAAACACTTGTGTCCAATAAAAATTAACTATTGTATTCGTAAATAGCTTTGAGTACTTAAATCCATAAGTAGAAAAGAGTGTGATATAAATCAAGTAATTGAGTTCGTAATGAGTATGTAAACAATTTCGTAAACGTGTATGCAAATGAGTATGTGACAAAGTATGAAACCAAGTTTGTAATCAACCATGTAATTGTGTTTGTAATGAATAGCAAAATCAAGTATATAAACCAAGTGTGTAGAATAGTATGTAAAAGATATTGTAAACGAATATGTAAACAAGTTGTATTGAGCATGTATTCTCCCCCGAGATTTGTAAAGTAACTGTAAAACAGTGAAAGAGGGGCTATAAACTCACATCGATGATGAAGAACGATTGGCGGGAATGTACACATTGAGTACAAGACGAAACGGAAACTGAAACGGCTCGACCAAGAAGTTGCGGTTTATCTTAACGGCTAAGTCCCACTAGCCTAGTATAATGTATTTGGGTTTCCCGATGAATGGTTACGTCAACGCGACACGTTGATAAAGATTTAGATTTAACGTTGTAATAGTTTGGTGGTTGGTTAAATAAAATAAATCGAAAAAGTAAACGCAACGTGTGTAATATAGTCCGTATATATTACATATGGGAAAAAAACGGGCAAGTATATAATTCATATGGTGAATTATATAACAAAGACAAATAACCAAGAGAATAATCGAGGTCTATAATATTTTGCAAGTATTATATATACTTTGCAAAATATTGTTTAAATGTAAATGTACGTTTCAAAGTTTTGTAATATATAAACAATGTTTTCAAAGCTTTTTCAATTGTTATGATTTTATCTTCCAGTCAGGAATTTATAAAATAATATTTTATAAATTAATCTTTCGTCTTATTGACGGATCGTAGCTAAAATTGTTGTCTCCTTTGTAAAAGTATAGTTTTCGTTCGTTGTCGGGTTATTGTATAGTTATAATTTAATATATCTTTAGAATATAACTTAGTCCCATATTTATATAAATCCAATGTTAATCCACTTTTCAAACAACTCGCGTGTTTCAAATATAAATATATACATATATATATTTATACGAGATCAAAAAGGAAACGATATAATAAATAATATATTTATTTAACCATTTTTAAACCACCATTATATATATCCGGTTTATAATTTATAAATCTTGGTATATTTTTATTAGTCAATTTGTATTAACCCAACGCACCCTTACTTGGTCATACCAAAACTAAACGCACCCTTATGTGCCCGCTGTCCCAAACACCCCTGTTTGGGTGTTAAACCCAAAACCAAACGCTCCCGTCCCGCGAAACAACAAACCAAACACCCCTTGGGTGGCTGTCCCAGCCAAACGCACCCCTATAGCGGCGGCAGCCCACCAAACGCACCCCATGGTGGCGGCTGCCGCCCCTTTCGGCTGCCAACATCAAACCAAACGCTCCCAATCTGTGAGACAACGCCAAACGCACCCTATGCCTATGTTATATCACAAACCAACGCCCCTTTGGTGGTGGCTGATAAGCCAAACGCACCCACTGTTGGTGTCTTAACAACCAAACGCACCTTTACTACGTTATAACAGAAACCAACGCACCCTAAGGGCTGCCAAACGCAGTTCCAAACTCACCTTTGGTGCTGACCCGCGAACCAAACGCGCCCTTGCTCGCTGAAAACCAAACCGGACGCACCCTAAAGTTAACGAACCCAGATCCAATCACCCTTGAGCTGCTAATACGAAGAACAAACATCCCTTTGTGATTGTTATACCAAATGCACCCTTGCTGGTGCGGATACGAAACCAAACGCACCCTTAGGGGTGATTGTACAGCGAGGTGGTGGTGATGGTTACGATGGTGTGGAGGTGAAGATCGGCCGGTGGGGATGGTGGTGATGATGGTCGTGTTATAATGATAATGATGACGATGGTCTTGTGGTGGTGGTGGTGCGTCGGTGTGGCGGCAGCAGTGGTGGCAGCGCGTGAAGGTGGGGATCGGATAGATCCGGGACGGATCTATCTTTTTATAATTTTTGGGTTCGCCGGAAAACTTTTCCGGCGGCGGCACGGCGGCGGTGACCGTGGCCGGCCGGTGGCTGCCGGATATGAGGGAGAGAGAAGTGGGAGGGGTGTGTGTTTATATCTAAATGAAAATGAAATAAAATTAAATAACTTTTATATTTATATTAATAGTTATAATTAAAAGTGACAAGTGGGTAATAGTTGAGGGTAAATTGTGTAAATATTTAAGGTAGTTTTTATAACTTTCGGTTCGGGACCCGTTTGAACTAGTTAACGGTCGATTCGAGTCACGAAACTCGCGCCATTGTTTTCCAAATCATTTTTCCGATAAAAACGAGTATTTATTTGATAATATTTCATAAATATTTTTATAACATTTATAAAAATGTTCGTTATTTATTTGGTGAACCGGTTACGTCTCGTTCAAAAGTAAAAATAGAAATAAATTTTTAACCCGTATATTTGCGTTATCAACAAACGTTACTGAATAAAATGATGACTAATTTATTAAATATTTTTATTTAATAAAAAGTGTAAATTAATCATAATTTAATTATTTTCTCGTTTCTAAATCTTGCGAGGGCATTTCAGTCACCTTCTGACTGTTTTCGGGTCTCGGTCAAAACTAAAAAGTTGTCAGGAATACCGTTTTACATCAAATTGCTTTAGAGTCCGAATAATGAAAACGTGATTTAGCTGCTCGTCTTTGATAAATCAACCTAGGAATAACATATATCTCCTTTAAATATGTTCCAAAAAATTACCGGTTACGCGGTAATCGTTTTCATGTGACGATAAAAGATCAAAAGTCAAAAATCAAATCGGACCTGAAAAGTCAAGGGTTAAAATAGTCCTTTAAAATTTCGAAAATCGCCGGATGTTACACGTGGAGTATTCCATGAACATAACACAACGAAGGGTGACACGCCACATGTCATTGTTGTCTCCTCCTTTAGATGTCCACCAAGTTGACCGCCCGCAACCATTAGATAGCATTCATGGGTCGCACGAAACCATAAATGCATCTCTATACATATTAAGCCATTTCCTTAAAATGGCCCAAGTCATATACGACTAAAAACACACACACTCTTTGTAGTCAATTCGTGAGTTTTACCCCGACTCTTAACTCCGATCATACCTCGGGGTCCTTATCGAACGTAGGAAACCAAACGATTAATCCCTCAATCCAACAAATACGTACCATAAGTAAAAAAACAATTATTTTTACTTATGATATTTTTTTAATTCATTTACACTCGAATTACAAACGATTATTCTTATTCGAACCAATATCATGTAAAGTTAGCATTCGACCCTTTAACTGTGTTTTCTAATGTTAGTAATAAAGTGCAACGTTAATAAAGTTACTCAAAAGTTTTCACCGAAAGTGAAAGCAAAAGTTTTTACTTAAAGTTTAAGGATTTTAATTAAGAGCAAATGTCAAATTTGGTCAACTTAATCTAATGAGGAGAAAATTAATCCTTTTGTGGTCATGGAGGTTCACATGCGCCGACTCCAATTTATCTAAAAGGGTAGTCGCCTTGTGATTAGTCGGCTCGCAATGTCGAGTAAAAAACCCAGGTAATTAAAAGAATAAAAAAGTAGTAAACTACATTTCAAGAATGCTCATCGCTAGACTAATAAAGTGTGCGGCTCCAATATCTTTTTTGACACGTGTCCAAACAATGAATATTTTGTTGATGGGGTGTTTTGACCAAAGGACTATGTTATTTGTTAGGTTGTACTTTTCGTGCGATCCATTTTTGTCTTTTTACTTAAAAATATAAAATTTGAAAACAAAAGAACATTTTTTTTCTGCAAGATGGAAATAAGTGGTCGCACAAAAATACAAATGAAGGGAGCTACTTTTTTTGCTAGATCATACTTTTGTGCGACTATTTGTTGTCTTTATGAAGATTTTTTTCTTCCAAATTTCATGTATACATGTATTAAATGATAGATTAGCTAACGCCATTAGCGTCATTGATTTTGTAATCATATTCCAAAGAAAATCATACCGCGATCGCCGCCTCCAATGGTCGGACGCGCTGTTAAGCTTCCTATAAGTCTCAACATGCGTCGATAAAAAAATAATTTTCTTTCCAAATCTACGCTTATCTGCCGTGATTGGATGTTATTGAAACCTTAGTCATTGATCTATCTTTACTTTTATTATTAAATAGGTTATTTTCTTAAAATCTCGAGTTCAAGCTTTCATCATTTCACAACTCGAACTACATGAGAGTATGAGAGGATAGATTAGCCAAAAAGGCCTAGCCTAATTGCATAAACTGGCTATGAACTATAAGAGAGCAAGATGCAACCCATTAACGGGCAAAAATGATACCAATGGCACCCCCAATAACATGTTAAACTGCACCCCCTTCATGTTATGCGCATGTTGTTCATCACCTCGTTGGTGAAACTACGAGCGTGGTTGGGTGTTTTTTGTGAGATATTTTTTGTGAGACCTACATGCACCAATAATATTTATAGCTGGGAAGAGTGTTTTAATGGTTGTGGTATTATTGGTAAAAAGCTAAAGTTGTTAGAGATTAGGATTAGGGTGTAATGATAATCTTGGATATCTTCTCAAATCGTGTCGGTTCACTTTTCGAATAAAGTATTTCGACCCTTTACTTTTTTGGGTATCACAAAATCCTTATTGGGATCATTCAAGAAGAACACTTAGTTATTAGGCAAAAGAAAACTAGGTAGAACAAAGATAAATTGTTGTTTTTCGTATGTTATGAATGAGACAATGAATCTGTTAATAAACAGATTTTAAATGATAGTTACAGGTAGTTAATGTCGGTTAGTAACAGTTAGAATCCCAACAGTCATGACTGTTGGCCAAATGTTGTGTCTGTTGGGTTTTGGTGGGAAAAACGGGTGTCTAGAGCACCAAATATACCGTGAGCGGGAACCCAGCAAGGGGCGCTACCCCTTGACCCTGCAAGGGGGCGCAACCCCCTTAACCCTCGCGTCTTTGTCGTGGTGGAAACATATTAGCTCAAATGAGTGTGCACTTCGCACTTTCTTAACTTATGTCCGAGCATAATATGAAATCCCATTGATCTTTATTAAATTCTGTGGAACCTAGAAGGGGGGTTGAATAGTTTTTACCGTTTTATAAATAAAACATAGATTGTCGACTTATGTAAACTCAATAGATATACACAACTGTATATGATAGCAATGCAATAAATAAATAATTAATCTACGAAGTATAAACAAGTAAGGATAGGAAAGATCAAACCGATGACACAATGATTTATAGTGGTTCGGCTACGAAGCTCCTCTTCGCCGTACTCCACTCCTCAAATACCCAACTTGAGAGTTTTCTTTACTATGTCAACAAGCTCTCTTTAGACGGAGAAAACCGTACACATCGCTTACACTTTTTCCATGCCTAAGCTAAATACTGAGTTCTACTTCGAGATAGAACCAATCTAACACACTATGTATTTTGTGGCCTAAATACTAACAAATCATACACATATAATACACACAACACACAACATAATAGATACAAGATAAATGATTATCACAACCGTGATGACACAACTAAACTAATAACACTTGAAGCTTCACGTCTTCGTTAGTGTTCTTCACTAAAGAGTGGAATGAGTTGATCACTTGTAATGGATTATGAAACAAGTATAATGATCAAAGAATATGAAAATGATAAAAGCTAGAGAGAAAAATATTTGTGAAGAGTTGTCTAAAATGAAGACTTAAGGTTGCTATTTATAGGCAACATTTGAAATTCAAAATCTGTCCCAACCAGCTGTACGCACGGATCCACGGATCCACCATAGCCTGGATCCGTCCTTTGGTTTTGCTGGATCCGTAGGGTGCAGCTGGGACAGCTTTTGTCTTTTTATGATTAACCCCAAATCTTAACAAAATATTGTTTTGTACTTATAAATCTAGTTTATTAGATTCTTCTAGAAGTAAAATATTTCTTATCACTAATAAGGAAAGATCTTCTAGATTTGGGAAGATTTAGAAAGATTGTTTCCACTTATGGTTAATCCTATTTTGTCTTACATGATTAATATAACTAGCTTATAATTAATCATGTGTTTACCTAAATCATTTGATTAGAAAAGGTTTATGCAAATGATAATATTTTTCTTTGATCATTAACTACGTTTAATAATGTCATATTCATACCTTAAGTGATTTGTCGTCGTCAAGTAAACTTTTGACTAAATAACTTATTTACGTAAACTTTTACGTAGTATGACATTATATTTGTTGTTATCAAAACATGAAGATCATTAAATAAAAATATCGTTTTTACGCGAATATTTGTATTAACAATATCCTCCTTTTTGATGATGTCAAAATATAAACTCATGTGTATTTAAAAGTTACTAAATAAGTATTTAGTGGATGAGTTTACATATCGTCTTCCCCTTTTTGTCGAAGCAAAAAGTGTTGTAGAGGCGTGCCTTGCAAGTCTTGTTTTGAAGAATGCTAAGTGACTTGGTGACGCATGCAAAGTAAAAAAAATAAAGACCATATTGCAAGTGCTCCCCCTTTGTGTATGCTCCCCCGTGCTTGGGGCACCAATAAATTGAGCTATGGATGCGTGCTACAAAACAAAGTTAGTAGACAAGAAAATATATATGGCAAAAACACAACCACATATATCATAATAAGCAATAAAGTATCACCACAACAACTTCAATAATGTTAAATCTATTATAAGGGAGATTAACATAAAATTTGGCTATAAAGCCCATAAGATAGTTAAAAAATAAACTAGAAAAGAAAACAACAAAAAAATCCTAAATATTGGGATAAATGTCATTTTCCCATATAATCTGAAGGGTGAGGTGAAATTTCCATGCGGCTAATGCGGGAAGTATGATGGGTTTGATGAAGATCCGAGGTGGTGTCGAATGTATTAGAACATGTAGTTGACACGGTTGCGGAGCATTTGGATTTCATGCCTTGTGGTGCTACAACATTGACAAAACATGTTGTGGAAGTGAGGCATGTTATTTGGATTTACAAAATCCAAGATGTTTGGAGGGTTGGGAAAATCTTGATTTCCAAGGTTTGGTGGTAGATGTTGAATGTTTTCAAGTGAAGGCTTGTTGTTATAGAGGTGAGGTGTATTGTTGTTAATGTTAACAAACAATGGTTGAGCTGGTGGTTGTTGCTCAAATCCTGGTGGTGGATGTGGAAACCCGGGTGGTGGTCACATGACACGTGGTAGTAGAGATGGATTAGAAAGGCCCGATGGACAGTTGTCCATAGTTGACACATAAGGTTCATTTGGTGATTAGGCTAGTGGTGGAAGTTCTTGAGGTTCAAGTTTTAGTGGAATGACAAATCGGAGTTTGGGTGGAGGTGCGACGTAAGTTGGTGTCGGAGACGCACTTGGAGATGATGATGATGTGTAGTGTGTACTATTGCTAGAAATGGATTTTAATGGAGCTAGTCGTGGTGAAAGGGATTTATTTCTAGGAGGTGGAGAAGGAGTTTTCTCATTATGGCGTTCCTCACTTGAGGAATCAAGATTGACAAAGTTTGAATGCTTGACACTCATTCTTGCGGGTTTTCTCTTGAAATTTGGTAAACTTATTTGGAAGAGCTAGTCATAGTGATGAACTAGTAAGGTGTATGAGAGAAAAGAGGAAGAAATGTGAAGAAAAATGATGTTGATGATGATGATTATATGGTGGAAGTGGTGAAGTGTTTTGTATAATGGTTCTTGGATTTTATGGAAAACATGATATATCCTAAGGTTTAAAATCCCACATGGTATCATATAGCATGATTATAACATAAAGTAAAAAAGTTAAAAATCAAGAAATTTCGAATTTTTGCGCCTGGCCTGGTGATGCACGGATCTACCTAGACAACAAACGGATCTACCATATGGTGGATCCATGGATCTGTGACATCTAAAAATGTGACCAAAACTACATTTTTGCAGCCAAAACTCTAACAAACTAGCATGTAAGCATCGTAATTCATAACATAGTTATAATTAGTTCAACACACATAAACCAATTGATAGGTCTTGTTTATCTTGAATCATACATTATCAACAATGGAAGCTTAGAGAGAATAGTAAAGGAGGGAAAGTATTCAAATTTCAAATGTTATAAATGGAGGGAAAAGGGGAAATGTTTGTTACAAGGCATCACCCTCTAATGATGATTAGAGGGGTATTTATAGGAGAAGGAAGGAGCCTTCCCTTCCTTTATTTTTCACTTCTAGTCCCTAATCTTTGGTAATTATGCTATTTCTTTCTTTTAGCATAATATTCCTTATTACAAGCTACTTTAAACTAAACAAAATAAAGACTATTAACTAAATATAACTAAACCACATAATCGACACTTTTTATGAACCTAACAATCTCCCCCTAAGGGTTGATTATTCTGGGCGTTCTCTTCTAGGTCCAAGTGGTCTTCCATTCACATACATCTCCCATCTTCTCATTTGATTACGACGCTTCAATCTTACTTCAATCTCTTCTTCAAACAATTTCAGATACTCAACTTCATCATTGGTGAGTTCACTTTGTACATAGCCATACTTTACATCATTATTGTAACTCTTTAATCCTTCTAATGATTAATTCAAGGACTTTATAATTATGTGTTAACAAGGAACATAATTATATTCACTAAAGTAATTATGAACGCAAACTCTTGAGTTCAATAGTAATTTCAACTTAATACTTCATAATTATGATTATATAGTTAACCATGATTATATTGCCTAAAACATGTATTCAATGTGCTAAAGTAGCTTAATACTATATCTTGACATTTAAATGTAATAGGGCAACAAACATCTTGTGTGTTTAAGTCCTAGTAGAATTATTAGCTTTCTTACCTTGCGGTTAAGAGAAACCAATAATCATATTGTTATATGTTGTTCCTTGCACACACTTAAGATTTCTCCTACTTGTGTACGGTACAACATTATTTAATACAATACGACAAGCGTTTAATTGTATAAAACAAGATGATAGTCCTAGATATTATAAGTAGATTTCAAACCATAAACTTATAATAAGGAAGAAGCGTGGATTATTCATCATAGATAACGTTTCGGAAAGCAACATCAGAAAGCAACTTGTTATCTAATAAAATGAAATGCAATCTTCCTTTAAACAATGGTTGTTCATATTCGGAAAGTAATGAATTATTTCAAATCAAGCTAGAAATAACATGGGCAACTAACAAGGAATAAATCTTGTAGCTCCCACTGAATTTAACAATATTACATAAATGTATTTTGAGTAATAAAACGCAAAACTTCCACTGGATTTGTCAACATTGAAAGTATTACATCACCGGGAGAAAGCAAATAGCGATTTATTTACTTCCCTACTCTCTTAGAATGCCTACAAGTAGCAATGTACTTAGGTATTGAACAGAGTATATGAAGTTTTACTTATGTAGATGAGGGACTAGCCAGTCATACTTTCATTAACTTGAAAATTTTAGCATGTAATTCCTCCTTAATCGGTATGCCTAGCCACAAGGGTGTTTAGCACTATAAGGAATGAAATGAGTCCTAGAAAATTTACCTAGAAGACCTCTAGCAATTTTCTTTACTCATTGCGGTTTATTGAGAATTTCTCTTATTAACATTTAAAACTCATACATCGTCTTGACAAGTGCAAGATGTCATTATTTTGGTAGCTATAGACAAAATGTTATCTTGTTACACAAAGTAATATATCTTTCAAAGATTTCAGAACCTGAAAAATGGGTAATGAAATATTGAAAGTGAGTTTAAATATAATTGAGGAGAAATTCAATTATAACCCTATCTTATTCTTGTCAACCAATGAGAAGAGATAGGAGTAAGTCTCACTCTTCTAACCAGGAAAAGAGACTATGTTTGTCTTCTAAGAAAAACAAACTTTCGTTTACGAATTTTGTTGCAATAACACAATTAATCATAACATAGAAAGTTCGATTTTAGTATTTTCGATAATTAAACTCTTAAAAATAATTAACTACCCAATTAATTACTAATAAGACTAAGATGCAACTTGACCTCCCACTTATTACCGGAGGTCTGACCAACGAATAAACAAGTAGGGCAAGAGGTAAGCAACGAGCGTTAATTGCATTGTTAATGCAACTCTTAGATTTATGAGACACATAACTTCAGTAAATCATATAGTAATGTCATGTACATGTTTTGTCTCATCTTATGCCTCGAGTCCGAGGTCTGACCAAGCATACTCGATTTAAGTCGACCAAAACAAGAACTTGTAAAAATTAACCTTAGGTCTGACCAGAGAGAAAAAATTTGCCATGGGTTGGA
This sequence comes from Tanacetum coccineum, assembly GCA_026074375.1. NCBI lineage: Eukaryota > Viridiplantae > Streptophyta > Magnoliopsida > Asterales > Asteraceae > Tanacetum > Tanacetum coccineum. The sequence goes on along the minus strand of BQNB010001609.1, from coordinate 16,507 downwards.
ATAACCCTAAGGTCTGACCAAAGAGGCCAAGCCAAATGCACGTGTTCTTGGTTGGCTGGCATAGACTTCAAATTTTCATATAGGGTATTCACAAAAATGTGTCAAAAGCGTGTACAAAGAGGAAAACAAACAACTTTTTAGCACTTATTTAAAAAACTTTATAGATGACATTGTAGTAATCGTAGGTTCTCGGTAACTCCAATCGAACGCACAAAGAAGAAGAGAAATAGGTCAGCGCGAAGCTTATTAAAAACCTGAATTCTTTAGGAAGGTCCACCTTAAACTTCTCTTATAGTTTGTTCTAATGGGTGAGCCGTACTTCCCATGGATTCATAATGTCCAGTTTTTAATTAATAAAAAAATCAAGTTTCATAGTTTAGTGTCTAATTAATTTTCTCAAAATCAAGTTTTCCACGAAACAAATAGCAGGTCATAATGAACATGTATTAGGCGTGTAATTAATAGACCGGTTTTAACATCATCTTATTCTCTAAGTATTAGTCCCTATTGCATACATATTAGGAGTGTAAACGAGTAATCAAGGAAATAATTATGCAAATAAGCAGACGAATACAAAAGATGACATTAAATAAAAACAAGTAAACATGTGGTATATCTGAGTTCTCATATGAGTCTTCCCCAATTGGAGAACCATAAGACCCTCACTAGGATTTCATCTATGTGCCTAGATCACCCCATTCATCACAAGAAGTGATTGAGTAAATCTTATGGCCGAAAAAAGGAAACAATAGCAAACTGAATATTTAAAAGATCTACTCGCCATATACAATAAGATTTTATTACCATGTTTAAAAATCGAGATCTTTTATTAAATAGTGCGATACACTTTCCTTAAAAACATAATTAAAAAGGAAACAAATCTATTAAATTAACAAGTTAATTATACTTTCCTTTTTAACCTATACTAACCTTTAATAAATATTCAAGATCTAGATCTACATCTTTATTTAATTAAAGAATACATAAATAAAGAAAGTAAACGTAGCGGATCTAGCGAAAAAATTAAATCTAGGTGTGAAACTAGGCGTTATATTTAATTTTAAGCGTGTAACCCATATTACTAAAACGAGGTGGCTTGTGATGCCACTGTTGGGATTTTATAACTAGTTAAACCATTAACTACGAGTACGCAGCGGATAGATCTAGTTTTAGCATATAGATTAACACATATAAATTAAAAAAGTAATTTACTAACCTTTTGTTTAATGATAAAATCAATAAACTAACACCGGATCTTGATCTTGAAAACTTAGTGGTTAAATTACCACATCTACGGTTGCTCACACAACACGTCAAACAAATACGCCACGATGCTAGTCGTTACTTCACAATCTTCAAACAACTTGTGTATGTTTCTTGATTGCTAGAACCGAATATTAAAACCAATTCAAATCCCACGTTTGAATTAGTATAAAAGTAAAGAGACTATTGGATATATATATATATATATATATTATAATATAATATAATACAAGTGCATGCATTAAACAATGAATCATACATACATAATAATATACAAAGAACAATTTTTGATTTTTTGCTTTGTCGACACAGCAGAAACGAAAACCAATATGTCGAGTATATTCGACGATTTAAGGTTGTGATGGAATCATTAATGAGGGCTAAGGGGTTTGTTTATATAGCCTTCAAACCCTAGTTGGAGATAAACTAGGATACCCTCATAATCCTTTATCACAAAACAATTCTTAATCCCTTATCACCAAAAATTGATTCCAACCCCTTCTAGAACCTCTATAGTGGCCGGCCAAACAATGGGACTCACAAGGTTCGAGTTTTGTCAATTTTAGTCCCTCATTCTTTAATTTAAACATTCGCCTGGTTAGTTATAAAATATAACGGTAACTAATGATCGTTTAGAATTTATATTAAACCTTAATAATAAATAAATATATTAATGTTTAATAAACGTACTCTTCGTTTCTTAACGTGTGTGCCCCCAACAAGCTCACGTACTTCTAGTTGTATATCCCGCGAATCCAACTACCATATTCTAACAATAAATGCAACAGAAGACACGAAAAATGCTTACGGCAATGAAATTCAGAAGAGATGTCTTTCCAGCATCTTGAAGGCCTACAAGGGTAAGTTCCATTTCCTGTTTAAAAAGAAAACTGATATCCAAAAATGGTCAAAATTATTAAGTTCAAACACAAATATAGGGCTTATTTATTTTAAATCTGTATAAAAGTTTTAGTCAATTGTTACAAATCTTCGAATTAGTAGGCTTGCAGTTTAAATACATGTAATTGAACTTTTCTTTTCTAACTAAATAAGAATACTTAGTTTTTGGTTTTATCATTCATAGTGACTAGGATTTCAGCCCGCGCTTCGCCGCAGAGCGCAGGGCTAAAATTCGTAATATCATAATCCAAATAGAAACGTCAAACTTAAAGTACATGCTTTCAATGCTGAGGGAAGTTCGACACAATGTATATGGTGACTGTTAACTTCATTGTGAACATGTACAGGTTGTCATGATTTGTTATGGTTTATAAATTTTCAATCCAAACCACAACAGGCGGAAAATCCTTCAATGATTTACTGATTCTCTACGACTTCAAACACTATTTATAAAACTAATTAGAACCTTGTAAACATATTGTCAATAGAAGCAATAATGGCAACAAATTCAGCTCCATTTGTCTTGTAAAACACGTTAATCAAGCCCAAAATCATCCATTCTTCTGCTAAACTAATTTTATAAACGTTGCATTGAGGACAAACTGAATGATAAAGCTAAAACATAAAATAATTTAACTACCTTAGTTTATTAAAGTGGTTTCTTACGTATGACATTTGTAGTCATTCACCCGCGCTTATTCAGTATTTGTTCCTTCCCATGGAATCGTTGTTGTTGTTTCAGGACAATTCCTTCTGCTAACTAATCATCTCCAACAGGATCTAAGCAAAGCCGAAAAACCTCATCATTCATCGAAAGGTAAAATATGTTACAAAAGAAAACGAATAAATTTTTAACAGACAAAACTACTTACCATCTACAACTTCATCATCATTTTCTTTCTCCTCGTCCAAAAGATTTGTTTGTACCTAAAAAAATACAAATATCTCACATTCAAGACTTCGAGGCATTTAAAGAAAACATTTGTATCGAGTCAAATGTGTAGCATAGCAACCTGTTTCATCTTTTTCTTTTTCAAACCAGTAAATGTTGTTCAAGTTTCCAGAAAACTGCCATTCAAAGTTAAGATCAAAATAAACAAAACGATGACGAATATAAAACAAAACAGGTAACTTTATTTACCAGCTAAGGGCGTGAATCCTAGTACAACACTATTTCCATTTAGAAGCAGGATAAATCAAAGTTTCCATACCACAATTAAAGAAAGATTGTAATAATGTTACGCTAAAAATTCCAATACAAATTTTGATTTAGTATGTTTGAATGTATATTGATAACAAAAGTAACATAATAAGGCACCATAGTCATACCTTTTTATCTTTCAACTTCTTCCACAAATTCAGTTCCTCGTGTCTCTCTCTTTTTCTCTACAACAGATATTATCCAAGTAATTTAATTAGTTTTTTTTAGGCTTACTTTGTTGAACTTTTTTTCAAAGATCCTTTAGAATTGTTCTATAACCAAAATGTACTACCAAACCCCATTCATTAGTATTTAAATGATTAACTCTTACTTTTAAGCCCATGGGATTAAGTAGTGCTATTGGACTGCTCCATAGTCACATGCCAATAATCAAATCCTTAAAGTATAGCATCTCACAGAATATGCTCATAAAGCGCTTCTTGTTGATATAATGCTTGTTCAAAGTAGTAACAGAGGTCATTACTTTATGTATAACTGATCAATTTAAAGCATTATGCTACAGCGTTGTTTATATCGATAGAGACAACATAACTATTATATCTAACAATTGCAGTTCTAATGTTGCAGTCACGAAGTTGCTATTATTGCCCCATTGTCGCACTATTTAGGTTTTTTAGCTTCTTCAATATAAGGTTAACTTTCAAGCAAGTTACTACGAAATCGTGAATTAAGTGCTTAACAATTTTTTAATATTGTCACAGCAGGAATATACCTCATGATTATACTTCTTAATTGGCATAATAGAGACTCGATCAAGTCCAAGACCAGCTATCTTAACAATTAGCGTATTCCTATCCAACAATAGATTTTGATATGTAAGATCCTTACGCAAACGTCGTGGGCGTGACAGAATGCAACACGCTTGCAGCGCTGGTACATCAAGCTCTACACAAACAATTTAACAAAACATTAATAAACTACACACGAAACAAAGTGTTTAAAAATCGGTTCAGGCTCTAAAATCTATTCCCATTCCTTCTAAATAAACCAATAACTCCGTAAACAGACACATCCAAACACCCCCTTAGTTCGGTGAGATTTTAAAAAGGAGTGCAGGGAAAACAAAAAAGATAAGAAACTATTCGATGAGTATTTTTAGACGCATTTAATAAGGCCATATAGTTCCTACATACCCATTCATATTTTTGCACACTTAACTACTGATGCTACATTTTTTTTATAAAGGCGGTGACTGTAAAAATAATGTTTTGATAAATGATACGAAATCAATCAGTGTGTCATAATATGAAAGAAGAAAAAGCTCACCGCGAGCCACCTACACCTCAATGCAACATCACGGACAGTTTTATTGCCCAATGTGGCAGCAATCTTGACATACCTATAATACCAGGTTCGTCAGCATATCTACATATGAAAGCAAAAATAAGATTGTTTATACCAAAAATGCATATCATAAAGTTGACATCTCTTCAACTGAATCTACAAAAAGTTACTGAATTGTTGCTTTATCTCACCTAAAGTCACCCTCTTCTGGAAATCTTTTAAATCATCACACGTTAGGCTACATAAGCAAAGTAAATACATAAATACATCTTCTTAAAAACGTTATTTTATCAAAGTAAATCAGCACTACCGTTAAGACTACAAATGCAAAGTAAAATCAGCATACTTACAATAATGTAACTTGTAGATTAAAATATAAAAATGAGTAACATGAAACATGTACCTTTATATAATAAAATAAACAAAAATGTTGCTATTAATATCTAAGCACTTCGGTTCACCCCCTTGTATTCTTAGTAAATAGCCATTGTCAAGAGAAACTATAGATGTTCACAGGAAAAGGTCACGCTTGTCAAATCAATGAAATCACTTCACTTACATTAGATGAACAAGAAATTAAGGAAAAAGATGAGAAAGAATGTAGAGAGAGAGAGTAGAAAGAGAAACTAGAGAGAAAATGGAATATTACTTGCCAAAGTGAAAGTTACAAATGACCAACTTACCTCACCTACCTTGGTAAGGTGATAATGTAACAACAAAAAGGCTTTTCATTCCTTTAGTATCTACGGTCAGGCTCGGGATACTTGGCGCTTTCGCCCGATACACGTGATCTGTTAGCTTACATTTAAGATCCGCATTTACCCGACTAGCCTATTACAACGTATAATAATTAATGAAACAGAGACCATAAAATAATTAATGAACGATACTTCCATTGTTCGACTCAATATAATTGAGGCTAACAATCTCCCCCTGACGTGAGTCTTCATTGTGACACTCCTTCGGAGATCAATGAGATTGCTATTTGTCGTTACGCTCTTGTAGTTTGTCTTGGTCTTTATTCTTGTTTGTAGGCCTGTTCCTATCATGCATGAAGATCTGATGATCTTTGAGCTATATGTCAATTTCTTTGAACTTTGTCATTTCGTCCCAGATCTTTAAATCTTTATTCCTTCGTCCTTGATCGACTTTGCCACCAATGCGATCTGTGTCTGACCAACAAAGCATCATACTTACATCTCTTGAAAGCTTGCTAACAATCTCCTTGATAGACTTGATACTTTGAAAAAGATCTTGTATATCAGAGTTTTGCGGAAGTCTTTAACGTTAATTCTTGAGTCTTTCATGATCTTTAGAATCTTGATGCTTATAGTATGTCTTAGTAGTTTGAGCATGAGCATGTGGTAATGAATCCGACTTCAGCTAGAATAAGGCATCACAATCTCCATCTTTATGTATTGTGAAATAAAACAGTTAGCAATAAAGCGTGTGGACGAATATGGATTTGTCATTCGTCCGGATTTGGTTAGATTAACCATTTTTCCCCCGGGTTCTGAAACCATTTTACAGTATAAATAAGTGTACCTGTGATCAGTAGATTCAAAGAACTCCTTGACAGGGTTTCCCACTCAAAGCGTAGGATTCTTCTAACAACAGATGTTATAAGATTTTATACCATGCTTGCTAGTTCTCATTACCGAACAATCTCAAAGCACCAACACGGTAAATGAATCAATAGTTACTATCTTTTCTGATTAAGCCGTCAATTCATTTCTTGGAACAAGTTTGATTCACATTGAATCGCACCATCATTTCTTTCCAGTTGACACAAGTTTGATTCATATAGAATCTCGCAAGTCACCTACCAAGAGATTGTTTGATGCTAGCTCAAGCAGGATTTATCCATCTCCATTGTTAATACCCCCTTTTTTTGTTTTTAAGTATCATCAGGATGTTCTGGCACAATCACAAGGATAATGCGTAGGACTCTTGTTAATAGCTTGAACTAATTGTGTTCAACAAGTGTTAGTAATGGAATGTGTCCTAATGAGATTTATTTATGGATCTCTGGCTCAAGACTCGATAGCGCTTTTTGAGTTTTAGTAACGGATGCTGGATCAGACTGTCCACTATTGGGGGCAATATCAACTAACTCAGAGTGAGAAAGTCAATAGAAATCGTGTGTATCTCCGTGACAAATGAGACAAGTTTCTGTTGAGAGAAACTCGAATGGCTGGGAAGGGTTGTGCATTGCATCACTGGGTTCCAGAAGCGTCTCATGTCAGCACAACATTGTGATTCTGACAGCATATGTATTGACCCGTTTTCCTGCCTAAGTGTTGGAAGGGCTTCTTACCTTTAGACCCCCTATCAATACATTTCTTTTGTAATTCGCAACCCCCTTCAATGCTTACCAGACTCATTACCAAACACCTTGTTGTGATTGTTCCAGTGTTAGCTCAATCTTAGTCGGATTCTACCTTTATACACATACATCTCCCATCATACCTAAAGGACTGTCTATTTCTAACTATGGAAGTGTCCTTGGGTATATCCATCCAGTATCTGATGGATCATAGGACACATACCTAACCTTACCATCCCCTTAGACTTCAAAATTGTTTCGGAAATAAGAATGTTGTAAGGTATTGAGATCGTAACCATTAAAACCTTTATTTCTGAAGAGTATCAAGCACTTGAGTCGATAAATCATCTTTCTTATTTCAAGATCAACATTTTATAATACATTCTCCCCTTATTATTAAATACTAATTCACGTTAGTTTTTGGAATACATTGTGATAAAAATTGTCTGAATACCATGGGGAAAACTTTATTAGCATAAATAACAAGGAACATAAACTTGCTCCCCCTTAATTATACCATAAACTTTGGACACCAAAAATAATGATTACCAAGTATGTAAAATGAATATAACATTGAGGTAGCATTTTGACACACAATTTGAAGATTATGACATTGTCAATTGAAGAATCTTGAAAAATTATGCTCACCACCTAATCCTTCTATAACAATCAATCTATTAATAGACATTAAATATTCGATAGATGATAATTAAGACCTTTATAATAATGAGTGATTAATACATAAGAATTGTCATGATATGATGTATCCAACAATCAAAAAAACAATGTAATATCAAAAAAACTCCCCTCTAACTTTGTACTAATTATAAAAATGACACCAATGTAGAATAATTGTCTTGTAAAACAATATGAGGACTGATTCGTTAGAACACACAATTATGAAATATTTTGAATTAGACATGAGAAATTCCTTGAAAAAAGAGTTGAACTTTTTGAAAAACCAGTATTGTTAGAAGACTTCTCCATCTAACGCTAGAGGATACTGCACTTAAGCGTAACACTCTCCTTTATCGTTCGGATACCGAGATTGCAATCTGAGAGTGAATTACAAGTCATCAAGAAAAATTAAAGAAATGACTTGTTTTTGAAAACATATGAAACTCCTTTCAAACTCATTTACACGCTCCGTGTCGATATATCAACATTTCTAGGTACAAAATAGTTATCGCTTCCAAGAGACATGACGAGAAGAATATTTTTTGAACATTTCGATTTTTTGATTTTGTATTTTCTATTTGAAATTTATTATTATTGTAATTTTTTCTTTATAAAAAATATTATACATAGTAGACCTCACAATGTTATGTGATGGTGTCGTGATGTATTTGTCTTTTCTTTTGGAGGAACAAATTTTGGAACCAACTTTGAACTTGACAGTTCATTGTTGTGGTCGTGAATTCCGAGTTCTGAACTGTTGTGATCAGAAGTCATTGCTTATGCATCAGATGAAAATTCCTTGAAGCCCTGGTTTCTCAGATATTAGTCTTTTCAGCAACCAAACTCGAAGTCCTTCAGTTGTATGAATTTAAAGAAGTACCTGCATGTATGTTTTAATGACGGTTGTGGGGGGGGGAGGGGGGGGGGGGGGGGAATGTGGCCCGGCACTGAGACATCCAAGAGTTTGTTTGCATTCATACTGGTGAGTAATATCGTCATTTGAACCATTTTGGGGTTCACTGTCAACCTTGGTTGTGCTAGATGTGAATATCTTTCCAGTAGGAACCCACCTAAGACCAACTGTCTTGAAAAGTTTACCCGTTGGTTTCCACCTAAGACAAGATCTATGAGTCATTGTTTTCTCATGCACAACGAAGTCTTTTTATTAAGACCCTATGTCCTTTTTTTGGATCGTCTTTCTGGTGTCTTTGCAAAAACTTGTTGCTCTACGGTATTAATCTTTTGTTTGTCTAATTGGATGGAACCTTAGCACGTGAGTTGTAACTTCATTTCAAGACTTATTGTTACACAAGAATCATGATTGGTATTAAAGACACATTTCTGACATGTTGAGCAAACAAAATATTTTGAGTCAGAAAAACTTCTAGAATTCCTAGATTGTTCTGCTATGGGCACAGTCTTTGTCGTGACGCAACTACTCTTAGATGCAGGCCAATTCCTAGACTTTTGGTTATTGATCCTAGTTATGTTTGCTACAAGTTGTGCTTTGTTATCTAGCAAGGGCATCACACTAGTTCTCATTCCTACCGTGTTTCTGGTGTCCTTTCTTAGCTTCCTCTAGTAGTGATAATGAGAACCATGTCATTTGAAGCTATACCAAGATGATGCCAGGTGCAATCAGTGATGAGGTTTTGCAACAGCAAGATCTTTTCTTAGAAAATAATGTGTAGGACTGGTTTTGACAAATCGTTATTGACACGACTTGGGAGCAAACCGTGTTGAAAATCTAGGTCGTTCAACTTAAACATAGTCGGCATGTCTAACAACTGATTGGTTTTCTACGTGGTAGTAAAATTCGGTTTCCCTAACATTTGTACGATTTGCAACTTAGTCTCACAACTAATTTCCTGTAATTTCCTTAAGCTCATTTTTAATTGCAGCAATTCAAACCCTATTTTCATGAAGTTAAGCTTTTGAGTTTTATCCAATATTTGCAATCAAAGAAGCTGTGTGTTCTATGTTCTTAGCTCTCGTTGTCTTGATAGAATCATACAGTTCCTTGTAATGCCTTTTTAAAGTCTCATTTTCCTTAAGTAACTTAGCCACTTTATGTTCCAATTCGATGTTTATTGTTTCAATTACAACTATGACATGTTTAACATGGCTTCATTACTTTTACTTCAAAAATTAATCATGTTGCCCGTCATATAAAAGCTTCATTTGGATATTTATGTTAGGATTAAACAACAATGTGCTTCCATTCTTAAAAAATCTTTTGAAATTGGGCAACGGACTTTTGAGCAATATTTTCAGGATTTAAGAGATCTGATTTGAGAGTTTCAGTTGGTCAGGTTTATCGTTAATTTAGGCAGGCAAAGACATTGTCATGACATTGATATGCAGCATTCTGGTCAACCTTCCTTATTATTAATTCAGATTGCTCAGAATTGCTGTTGTCCAGTATCAAAAAGATATTGATTCAGTAGTTGTTTTGTACCTCATCCATTGTGCTCTTCATCATAATATGGGTCTGATATCTGCATCATCAGCATGTGCATCCATTCCTGATCTGTTGCTTGTATCTTAGCTCTTCTAAATGTTTGTCCCACTACTTTCTGTACAACCAAATTAGTATCCAATGCTTTACTCGAATCAACCTTATCCTCTGGTGTATGCATTTGTCTTTCATTCACCCAGATGTCATACTCTCTTTTATGCAGTGCTCTTTCATCAATCGACTTCTTCACAGATTCCATGTGTTGGATCAGTGTGTCACGGAATTCTGAAATTTCGAGTTGAGTGTATTAGAGAAAGTAGTTGCGTGTCATTACAACATATTCATCATCTATATACATCCGTGACTTGATGAACATCTGAAACTGTGTCTCGAGTACTTTAAAAGCAGTCATGGATCCAATCTCTTGAAATTCATCTTTGTTAAGTTATTTTTCTAGTTGGTCCACGTTCAGGAACATTGTGCCTGTGAAAGTCTCTATATCTTGACCAAAGAGTGCCGCAAATGAACGTTTGAATCCAGACTCGGTTCGAGTTCCTTTAAGACATTTTTACAGAACAAGAGTGTGAATGAAGTTGTCGAAAAGATACCATGCAACTCTTTTTTGCTTTGTCTTGAATTTGTTGCATTTGTTGTTCTTTCGAATTCGAACACGAAGATAAATATCTTTCGTTTCCATTTTACTAAAAATTATGAAGTGAAAAATGATTGTAGGATCTTAAGTAGATCGTTTTTGTTGAAGTTATGGTAAAAAGAAAGCAATAAACATTCACGGGATTTTACAAGTCTATGATTAAAACCGAGAAAAGAATTGTGTCTTTCGCGGGATTTTACAAAATCAATAGAAAACCGTGAATGTATAATTTGAGTTTTGGATAAGGAATGTTAGTTGTGCATTTGAATGGTCTTTGCGAAAATTCAAAAACTTAATACAGACATAAAACGCTTGCAGGTGTGCATGTTTCGATGCTTGAAAGAAAAATGCATATTTCGCTTTGTTTGGAAATTACGTATTTCGCTTCAAAATTTACACATTTCGCTTGAAAATTGAAACTGCATATTCGCCTTGAATAGAAACATAATTCACTATGTACTCAGTCTTGCATGTATCGCTAGAACTTAAAACATATTTCGCAGAATTGAGCATTGCAAGATTTCGCTTGAACTTTATAACATATTTCCGCTTGAATAGAAGACTGCAATATTGCGCTTTGAATTAACAATTTCGCTATGAAATTCAACTTTGCATATTCACTTTGAAGTCCAACCATGCAAGTTTCGCTCGAACAAATTTTTGGCAGAGTTTCTTTTGGGTAATTGTAATATTTCCCGCTTAACTTTCACCTGCATATTTCGCTAACAAACAAAACAAAATTCCGCTCAAATATCATACATATTCGCTCAATAATTTCCTGCATATTTCGCTCTGGCTTGCATATTCCGCTCGGTGTCACTTTCTTGTTAGGACCACTTTTGTCTTGTTTAGAAAACAACAAAATGTCCTTATCTTGTGAAGCTAGAAAAGTGGATCTATGTCTCCCCTCTTTTGACCGGTTTGGACCACACAAAAAATAAGCAAATGTCAAAAGTAAGCTTCGAAAATAAGCCACAAAATAAGCTCGAAATAAGCCGAATTTTGTAAGCTTAAAATTCTAACAAGAAGTTTATCTAAGACATTTAGTAGTGACTTTAGAAGATATAGAACAAGTGTATGAAGGATTAAGCAAACAAAAACGAACCAATAAGCCTAAGAATTTTTGAGACATGAGCTTATATTGAGAATAAGCCACAAAATTTTGAGCTTATTACCAAAAAGTAAACACAAAAAAGTGTAGAACAAGTGAAGCAAGAAGTGAATGAACAAAACAAGCCAATAAGCCCCCCAAAAAAATTAAGACGTGAGCTTATAAGCCAAAATAAGCCACGAAAATTTGATTTAAAGCTTATTAAACCACGAAACAACCACTATCTACCCGAGGCTCTTGATACCAAATGTCGGATCCAAGGAATCACTTTACTTCATAATTGAGAACAAGAAATTAAGGAAGAAGATGAGAAAGAATTGTAGAGAGAGAGAGTAGAGAGAGAAAGTAAGAGAGAAAAAGGAATATTACTTGCCAAAGTGAAAGTTACAAATGACCAACTCATCTCACCTACCTTGGTGAGGTGTATATGTATCATACTAAAAGGCTTTCATGCCTTTAGTAATTCTACGGTGCCGGGCTCAGGTTACTTGGCTTTCGGCCCGAGTACACGTGATCGTTTAGCTTACATTAAGAGCCCGTTTACCCGTCTAGCCTATTACAACGTATATTAATTAATGACCGAGACCTAATATAATTAATGAACGAACTTCCATTGTTTGACTTAATTTTTTGAGGCTAACAACGCTGAACAAAGAATATGTCGGGAAGGGACTCAAGAAACTCCGTGCAGCGAATCTCCAATCTTCGAACTGTAGCACAGTAGAACATTTCAGCAAAAAACTAAATTAATAGTGCCAAAAGTAGAAAATGTGAAATGATTGATTTACACAGTAATGAGGCCCACGGTTCAGCGATTCCACCACCAAAATCATATTAAAAACCATGAAATGCTGGTTGTGAGGCCAAAAGCACATCCAAAACCGTCTTGCTTGGTGCATCCAGTGGTGAAGCCCCTGGTTCAGCAAGTAGAGAGGTTAAGCCAGTCAACCATCTAAGGAAAAAAAAGGCACCCGATAAATCGTCGTTTGGACCCACCATGGCACAAATCGTAATTACATTTTGTGATATTGTACGTGTTACATGTCATCCACTTTGAAATCTTGTGGTCCAACACTTTATACATACATAAAACTGTGAATTCACCAACTTTATGTTGACGTTTTAAAGCATGTCTTTCTCAGGTGAATAAGATGCTTGACTTAAATGGTGTGTGGTATGTGCTTAATTACACATACCTTTTGCCTATAAAAATGAGCCTAAAATGACCAAAATATACCAAAAATACATTGTATTTGTGTGTTTTGTGATTTATGATTGTGCAGGTAACGAATATTCACTAAAGGACAAAAATGAAGCAAAACAGACAAAACCGAGCACGGGAATAGAAAGAGCGTGAAAGGTCAAAAAGTCAAAGTCAAAGTTGTTAGCCTTAAAATATGGTGACATATCCGGAATTACATTAGTTTATTTATAGCGTGACACGTAGGGACTAATAATGACAAGTTACAATAGTTAGGTGTCACTAGGACTATAAATACCCCCTCCATACTTCCATGGAGGGGTGAGGGTAAACATTTGTCTCATAAGTGTGTGTTGTTTCTCTCTCTAGAAAACACACACACTCTTTCCTTTCTCTCTCTAATAAAATGGCTTACTTTCATTTCTATCCTCCCCGACCTCCGGATCATTGTCTCTTTTTAGTGAAATCTTATTTTTAACAATTGGCATCAGAGCCTAGGACCATATCGTGATTGTTGTTTGCTGAATCAGAGGTGTTCGTGGTATTTTTTTGGTAAGAAACTCAAACCGAACACACCCTTTTTCGCTTACTTTTTGATCTAAAACGTGTGTTTTACGACGATCAACTTGTACTTTTGTTAGTCTTATATGTACTAGCAACTTATTTGGGTATCAAAACACGTTTTTGGATCAAAAATTTCTGGGTTTTTGAAGAATTTTTGAAGACAGCGAAACATGTTTGAAGGAAGCGAAATGTGTTTTGAAGGCAGCGAAACATGTTTGAAGGGAGCGAAATGTGTTCTTGAAGGGAGCGAAATATGTATTTTGGAGCGAAATATGTATTATTAAGCGAAATATGCAGGTCAAGTCACATTTCGAGCGAAATATGTCAAAATTTCTTCAAGCGAAACATGTTGGAAGATTTCAAGCGAAATGTGCAAGGAAATGTCAAGCGAAATGTGCAATTTCTTCTCAAGCGAAACATGTTTCTTAACAAACCCCAGGGGTCTACTTGCAGTTTTCCAAACCCCAGGGTCTAAAATGTAACATTTTGAAAAAGTGTAAAATCATATTCAAAACATTACCAGACATAACTTTAATTAACGCTCCTCGTGCTTAACATTTCCAGATATTGAATAAAATGCTTAAAACTGCTTATGTTCTAATCCTTATATCATTCATCATCGATGTGCTTTCAAAAATCATGTCCCGGATCCATATCATACCACAATACTAGGGAGCTTCATATTAAGAAGTTTCATCTTGGTATTACGTTCTGTCTGAGTTGTTGGGTTTACGATTTAAAGTGCCCTAGCTCCACAAACGTTTACTAAATGACTTCTGATCTATGATGGCCTGAACGGTGTTATGATAATTTTTATATCAAAACCAACATCGATATCCAAAAACTTATATATACAATCAAACTAAGACTTGCCATATATTAACCCAGGTTGTCTGTGATTGCCGTACTGAAGCCGTTACTATCATTCCCTATACATTAGCTATCAATTTTCCTATAACTGTTCAGGTGAGTTCATAGCCTCGCATTTCAATCTTTTTATAAATCCGCGAGGGAGATACATGCTATAAACATGAATGCAATTATTTCTACATGCTATTTCAATTTACTATTGCCTAAGTAACTGCTTTGCCTTTAAGTCCCCATAATCATGAACCGTTAATTACTCTCCGTAGTAAGCGCGAATGATGTGAATAGATCTATTTGGGCTGGACTCCCCGTTGGTGTACCCAGTTACGTGTAACCAATTGCACATCATTAGAAATCACGCGGGTATTTTGGCAAAGGTGCCCGCAGGGGCAATATTATCATTATAACCTAAGGCATCGGATTCATGAGCTAATGGCAATAATAAATTATGTTTTCAATACTGGGTGTATATCAATGTAACCCAAATATCAGTTCTTCAAAAACATTCATATACAAGACCTTGATTATACCAAGTTTTCTTGATTCTTGCTTCATCTCCTCTACGGTTTCTAAAGACAAGAGGGCAATGCTTTGTTTGGATTTCAAGATTTGTGCTTAAGACAAAAACTTCTCGAGTATATGGGCGTACACGACAATGATGCTTCCGAGAGTTCGCAACCATCATGGGGGAAAATGTGTACATCCGGGACTTAGTTGACTTTGATATTACCACGTCAACTTCTCTGGTGAAGTAGTGTAGACTACTTTACTTTTTTTTTTAAAAAAAAAAAGTAGGTTGTTATGAAGTATTCTGCATACGTGAGAAGAATTGTTGATGATTTCTCGCATGTACCCCTGAACGAATATTCACCAAGCCTTAATGACAAGAAGCAGTGGCCGTTGGTGTGGTTTGACTTCTACAAATTTCCGTTGTGCACGTCAATGACAAGTAGAAGATTATTCAAGCTACAACAAATATTCGATCAGCTTAAAATAGGGATGTTGATTTGGGGGGGGGGAAGCTGATTCAGAAACTTCGCCAAAAAGGAGTCTATGAAGAAAGCTTTTCAAGACATGCTGCATGAATTGGGGGAAGTTAATCTAAATCATGCATACTACAATGGTTCCTGTACAAGTAAAGACACTGAAGATCCAAGCTAGAGTACAAGTTTCAAGACAAGAAGAACTCGGAAGACATCTTCAGCTTTAGAAGCGCTATGGAAGACTTTATTTGTGTTGCATTTGTACCAGATGGGAACATTGTAAGTAATTCTGTATGTCCACATATTGGGGGAAGATTGTTAGCCTTAAAATATGGTGACATATTTGGAATTACAATAGTTTAGTTATAGTGTGACACATAGGGACTAATAATGACAAGTTACACTAGTTAGGTGTCACTAGGACTATAAATACCCCCTCCATACTTCCATAGAGGGGTGAGGATAAACATTGGTCTCATAAGTGTGTGTTGTTTCTCTTTCTAGAAAACACACACACTCTTTCCTTTCTCTCTTTAATAAAATGGCCTACTTTCATTTCTATCCTCCCCGACCTCCGGGTCGTCTTTTGTTAGTGAAATCTTATTGTTAACAGGAACCACCGAAATGGTGACCCCAAATCTGCTCCTGTTGAGCTCTAACCTGAAACATTTTAATACGCCACTTTCATCTCGCTTATTAAAACATCAACACAATCAAACCCAAACCTACATACGACATTTTCATTTACCCAAATTCTCAAAAAGAAAACAAACAGGGATGGCAACGGGGCTAGGATCAATATATATATATATATTCGAATATAAACAAACTAACATACCTTTAATTTGTTGTTCAGCCCATTTGTTGCTTTAGAGCTTGGACGAAATTAATATGCTACCGTGATAGATGAAACAGATGTGGATGGTAATGCACGAAGATGTAATTCAGTTGCTGAAAGAAAAATACAGAAACAAACGTAATTAATAGCTGATATACAA
>BQNB010001608.1:106211-136526 GCA_026074375.1 Tanacetum coccineum | reverse complement strand
ACATAGTAAAATCTCGAGTCAGATACTCGGGGAGTGGAGTAGAGCGTAGAGGTGCTTCATAGCCGAACCACTATAAAATCTTGGTGTCTTGGTTTGGTTGTTTCTTTCTTTATCTCTTTACATTATTATTGTTGTTATCTAGTTTTAGTTTAGATAGTTATTGCTTGTTCATATTGTGAATTGGTTAAACATATAACTCGGATCTAAACATTTTTGAAAGTAAAGTTTTAAAACGTAAAACAAACGTGTAAACTATTCAACCCCCCTTTCTAGTTTCCAAAATTGGTATCAGAGCAAGGTCATTCAAGATTTTTAAAATATATTGTATTTTAGAGCTCGGATCGATCTATGGATTCCGAAAAATATCTAGAAGGGCAATGTATGCAAACACCACTACTTTTTAAAAGCGATAGTTTTATTTATTGGAAAAATAGATTCGAGACATATGTTAAATCAAAAGATCTAGATCTTTGGCAAGTTATTACCAATTATTACAAACTTTAGTTGATGATATCACATTGCTGTTTCAGAAAGATTCCACCTAATGAATATCTTCATCACTTTGAACCTTCTCAAATGTATTAAGTTGATAGTAATGTTTTTCAATTCATAGAACCCTATAATAGACCTGAACCAATTGTCACTAAAGTTGTTGCTTCCTCTGATCAACATGATCAAACCGTTCAAAATGATAAAATCTTAAATGATGATCAAGCTAACACTCAAATCACACCAATGAAAACCTCACAAACACTGAAGATGTTCAGGTCACTAAACCACCATCCTTTACAATTGAGGATGCTTCAGCACCAAATGCAATTTTAACAATCCAAATTGAAACTCCTAATACCGCCCCATCCTTAGCCATTCTAGCTCCTCAAGACAGATGGTCTAGAGATAAAAATATTAAGCTGGTTAACATTGTGGGTAATCCAGGAGCTGAAATGCTCACATAAGCAATGGCTAAAGAACTAAGTGTTGCTTCAACTCATGAATGTCTATTTGTAGATTTTCTCTATGAAGAAGAGCCTAAAATGTCTTTGAAGCATTTAACCATCCTGGATGGTTTGATCCATACAAGAGGAACTAAACTAATTTTCCAGGATCAAACACTGGACACTTGTTCCTCCACCTTATGGAAAAACCATAATTGGCTCTAAGTTTATTTTTAGGAACAAAAATGATGAAATTGGCGTTGTCATAAAAAACAAGGCATTGTCATAGAAGAAGGCATAGACTGTAATGAAACCTTTGCTCTAGTTACAAGATTTGAAGCAATTAGGATCTTTCTTACCTTTGCCACTTACATGAATGATGGTGTAGTCGTGTGGTTTTTTATTGTGTTTGTAATTTAGTGATTATCAAGTGTTACCATTTATATTTAGCCGACAAACCTAAAGACAACACTTTAACGGGCAGTGTACCCGGTCAAGATGTAGGTTTGCGGTAAGTAGGGTGTTGAACACTAAGAGCGAGAGTTATACTAATATTCTATCAGTATTTTAATTATTTTATGTATCAAGTTTTACTATTTATTTTATGCCGACTATACCTAAAAACAACACTCTAACGGGCAGTGTACCCGGTCAAGATGTAGCTTCGTTGGTAAGTAGGGTGTCGATCACTAAGAGCGAGAGCGTTAATATCTAATTTATCAGTATTTTAGTTATCTAATTTATGCAAATCCTAAGCTAATGATAAGGGGGTTCAGCCTGAGAGACTGACACGAGTTTGGGTGTCTAAGCTAAGGTTTTGATGACAAGTAAAGCAATAAACACACACAAGAAGATTAACAAACGATAGAGAAGCGGTCAAATACTAATATAAGGAAAACATATCAACCATGAATAATCCGATAAAACGCAGGTTTGTTTATTAGTGCAATGATAATCTTATCTCGAAGCGGCATATCATTCTTAAGACTTAGGCGGTACTTCATCCTAAGACCTAGACACGAACAATCCTGTCACAATTAACGTGCCCGCATAAAGCATCCTTCTTGTTGATTATAATCTACCTTAGGTGATTAATAATGAGATCTTATTAAACCCTAGCCCATTAGGACTTTACCCACTTACATGCAAACATGAAGAGCCATCCCAGACTCTTAGCCTACGCCCACACAACACCAAAGTTGCAATGCATTAAATATGTAAGACTAGACCCAGTTGAATGATAGGTCACATACAAGCACGTAAACAAGTATAAAATGGTAAACATAATCAAACAATCAACGATAAATTAAGACAATCGAGATAAACAAACCAAACATTAAATCTTCATAAACATGGCTGATACCTAAAGGTATCAGCCCATAGTCATTGTAAAAATACACACGGTTTGATATATGAACGATTAAAATAAAGAAACCTCAATCGAACGCGTATTCGGTTGTGCGAAGATTACAAGAGTTTTCCTATGATCTTGAGGCTCATTTCTGACCTTCTTGGCTCTTCTATACGTCTGAGAGTCGACTTGGTGGTTTAGGGATTTTCTTGCACACTAAAACTCGTTTTTGAGTCTTGTATTTATAGTGTCTGAAATACGCCTGGATACGCCGTATAGGGATAAGTGGATACGGCGTATAGGGGTTAATTTCCTTGGAGTCCGCGATAAGATCAAATCAATTAAGATAATTACCATCAATCATATTAAATGCGTATCTTTGACTGATGAACAGCTGTGCATACGGCGTATTGGTTGTAGTGGATACGCCGGATCGGGAATTGATCATTACGCGTTTCTTGTGCTGAGCTGGCGCTGATACGCCGTATCTTCATTGCTGGATACGGCGTATAGGTGCAGAAAATAGTATTCTTCAAATGTCTTCGTTTAAGCTCTAGAATTGCGCCTTTTTGCTTCTTCTTCACAAGTGACTCCATAATTACTGCAATAATAAACTTTAAGCAATTAAGTACCAATATCTTGCAATAATTATATAAAAGTGGGTAAAATACGTGGGATAAATGATAGTAAAGTATGACGTTATTTGATGATATCAAATATCCCCCCACTTGAATCCTACTTGTCCTCAAGTAGACTTTAGAAAGATTTTGAAAATGTATCCCAACCGAGGTTAAGGATTTTTCCGTTAAGCATTTCTTTCATGTTCAGATCACCTGTACAAAACCAAGCTCCTCACGAAATATGGAAATGAAATCACTCAGATCACTCAACTAATCTAGGGTGTATCATTTTAGTGGTACGCTCATTTGCTCAGTCGTGATTAGCTTCGTATCATAGGCTTGGCAAGGATACACATCTCCACCTCTAAAGCTAAGGAGTAACAAGTCAAAAGGTAAATTGGGTATTTATTAGAAGGCTCGGGTTTTTAATCATTCTTATTAAGATGAAGAATGATATAGGGTGTGGAGCTTCTGACTTTCACCAGAGGTCGTCGTCAAACAAGGCAGCTGAGACATGAATACATGGCCGTATCGACGGAATAGACATCCATGCTCGTACACATCCTCATTCGAGTAGATCCTAAGGTTAGTTATCAGGAAAGGGAAGTAAAATTGTTGTTAAATAAAATAAACAAACAAATAGATTAAAGCCAACAAATAAGGTGCGGTTGCTAGTAACTTTCCCCGACCGTTCCATGACAAAGACTCGAACTTATAAACAAACGTCTCGATCATAGATGACAATGACAACCTAAGTTGGCGTTCCCATAACGGTCAACTTCCCTTACATCCCGAACTTTACATACTTTTACAAAATAAGTGGTGATATCGGCCACTTTTTACAATACTTTACATCGTTGATTTTTGTGCGTATCAACGAATAATCGATCCTTTCAAATAATTTCATCGGTGTAAGCTCTATGAACCGACTATCTTTTTCATCATTCATATTTTTTTTCAACAATACATCATAAATCTCGGCATAATTTCACCGTCTTCATAATCATCATTTGTCCGGCTAATTTTCTCTTGAACTTTTCTTCTTTCGGACATAATACATAATTGTCAAAGTAGCAAAAACAAACGAGCTACAAACATTCCCATTGCATTGTGCAATTTTCCTGACCATTACATAGATAGATAAATTTCACTTTGACGCAGGAACTTCAAAACTTTACACGAAAGCGACTAACAACATTTGATCAAATAGGCTTTAATCTACACGGTAGGCTAAGGTGTAAAGGTGAAACGAAACAATTTTTATTTTTGAGGAAAAAAAAGAAAGGAATGGCTCAACAGGTTGTTCTAGGGGGTATCTTTATTCTAAAAATGAGAGTAAGCAAAAGGGTTACACGGGGGTTAACTAACCAGTGTAGTTAGTTAGTATTACGACATGTAGGCTTTTTGGTTTAATCCTAGAAATTTACCAGTCAAGCATGTTACTCCATCTAAATCTATAGTACTCGTCATAAAGGTCTTGAGTGATATACCAGGCCAAGTTCTAAAGTCCACTACATCACCGGCACACTCATATTTTTGTGGAACTTTTAGTAAGCAATTGGAAACGAATAGGCTTAATTCTCACAAATAGACATTAAGAGTTATAGTGTGCGAGGTAATGTAACTAGTGATTTTTCACAAAAAGTCATGCTAAATTTTTTAAATTTGATCCATTTTAAGGCATTTTAAGCATATAGCATTTTATTTGTGAAAATGAGGACAAGTACATTCTAATTCTCCACCCCCCCACTTAAATTATACAACGTCCTCGTTGTATAGATAAAACAATTAAATAATAAAGGAAGTAGAATTAGAACGAGGAAACTCCCCTGATAGTTTGCTCCGAATGGTTCTCTAATTTAAGGTTGTGAGCAAAAGTGTGTTGACAGGCTATCTTGAGATTTCAAGGACCTCCAACATTCGAGATTTCCAGATTTATAATTACTCTACCAACGTGCGTTTCATTCGGAAGGTCCTGTATTAAACATAGGAAAACAATGTGCAACTCCATTCCGGTTGTATTCGTTTGGTTAGACTCGAAATAATACCTAAAAACTGTACAGGAAGTCGATACGTCGTATTCAATACCCCAGGATAGCCGTATTGATTCCTGTATACGCTATATTTATTTAATTGGATACGTCGTTCTAGACTGAAGCTGAATATAAAGACTGGGATAACGTCCATGAAGTCAATAACGTCGTATCCATGGGTTTGGATAATCGTATGACAGTCTGGGAAGACAAGGACTCGATAACAAAAAGATAAAATTTTCATTCTCAGGTTGTCTCCCGGCAAGCACCTTTTGTTTACAGAAAAGTATTTAAGCTAGATTGCCCCAATCTAATCCCATCCTTATCAAAAAACAATTTGGGGTCGCACGGGATGCCAAATTGGCACATATAAATTTTTAATATAAAAATTAATGGCATCCCATTGTGAAAAACATTTTAGAATCACGACTTTGATTCATTGAGAAACCAATCTTTTATTTGAAAAAATTTACAATGTATGTCGTGATTTGTCTCAATAGTTTTTCATCAACTCAAAGGGGAGTTGTGTTCTTTTATTATACAAATACACTATCCATTGGTTTGACATCAATGTTCTCGACCTGATTCAATTATTTATTTCAACTAGTCATATACCGATTCCAGTTTTAAATCAATGATTATGGGAGTTAATTTATAAGAAGACGATTCCTGTTATATATAAAAGTATAATCCTCGTCCTCGGAATTGGAAAAAGATATGTGAAAATCAATGTCAGATTTAATTGCATTGTAAATACTTACAGTTGGTTCGGAAGAAACATTTTGATTTGATGTCGATGCATCATTGTAGATGATAGCTGGGAAAAATGTCTCAAAATCTGTGAAAAGATCGGAATCATCACAATATACCTCACCGCACGTAGCAGTTTCCCAATTAAACATCTTATCACGCCCTCGAGCCTTATCAGCCATAAGTTGGATGTACTCTTCCATCGTGATGTTGGGGTCGTCCATTTCCTGTAATAAACTTGCTGCGAAGAAAAAGGTTAAATGGACTAATACGCCGTATTCAGTGAACTGAATACGCCGTATTGATGATAGAGTCGAATACGCTGTATTGGTTTAGAAAAAATCTATACGCCGTATCCAAGGAGATGAATACGCCGTATTCAATATTCGACTCAGAATATTACAGCAGGCTATAACAATGCACACAAACACACAATATGCAAAATATACAATGCAGGAAATTAAACACACAAACAGACACACAATTATGCAATTTAAACTAAACTAAAACACTAATAAATAAGAATTAAACAACTTCACTCCCCGACAACGGCGCCAAAAACTTTGATGTGTCGTTGTGTAGGTGTTATTTTATGTATCAAGTTTTATTATTTATTTTATGCCGACTATACCTAAAAACAACACTCTAATGGGCAATGTACCCGGTCAAGATGTAGCTTCGTTGGTAAGTAGGGTGTCGATCACTAAGAGCAAGAGCGTTAATATCTAATTTATCAGTATTTTAGTTATCTAATTTATGCAAAACCTAAGCTAATGATAAAGGGGGGGTCAGCCTGAGAGACTGGCACGAGTTTAGGAATCTAAGCTAAGGTTTTGATGACAAGTAAAGCAATAAACACACACAAGAAGATTAACAAACGATAGAGAAGCGGTCAAATACTAATATAAGGAAAACATATCAACCATGAATAATCCGATAAAACACAGGTTTGTTTATTAGTGCAATGATAATCTTATCTCGAAGCGGCATATCATTCTTAAGACTTAGGCGGTACTTCATCCTAAGACCTAGACACGAACAATCATGTCACAATTAACGTGCCCGCATAAAGCATCCTTCTTGTTGATTATAATCTACCTTAGGTGATTAATAATGGGATCTTATTAAACCCTAGCCCATTGGGACTTTACCCACTTACATGCAAATATAGAGAGCCATCCCGGACTCTTAGCCTACGCCCACACAAACCGAAGTTGCAGCGCATTAAATATGTAGGACTAGACCCAGTTGAATGATAGGTCACATACAAGCACGTAAACAAGTATAAAATGGTAAACATAATCAAACAATCAACGATAAATTAAGACAATCGAGGTAAACAAACCAAACATTAAATCTTCATAAACATGACTGATACCTAAAGGTATCAACCCATAGTCATTGTAAAAATACACACGGTTTGATATATGAACGCTTAAAATAAAGAAACCTCAATCAAATGCGTATTCGGTTGTGCGAAGATTACAAGAGTTTTCCTATGATCTTGAGGCTCATTTCTGACCTTCTTGGCTCTTCTATACGTCTGAGAGTCGACTTGGTGGTTTAGGGATTTTCTTGCACACCTAAAACTGAGTTTAGGGTCTTGTATTCATAGTGTCTGAAATATGCTTGGATACGCCGTATGGGGATAAGTGGATACGGTGTATAGGGGTTAATTTCGTTGGAGTCCGCGATAAGATCAAATCAATTAAGATAATTACCATCAATTATATTAAATGCATATCTTTGACTGATGAACAGCTATGCATACGGCGTATTGGTTGTAGTGGATACGCCGGATCGAGAATTGATCATTATGCGTTTCTTGTGCTGAGCTGGCGCTGATACGCCGTATCTTCATTGCTGGATACGGCGTATAGGTGTAGAAAATAGTATTCTTTAAATGTCTTCGTTTAAGCTCTAGAATTGCGCCTTTTTACTTCTTCTTCACAAGTGGCTCCATAATTACTACAATAATAAACTTTAAGCAATTAAGTACCAATATCTTGCAATAATTATATAAAAGTGGGTAAAATACGTGGGATAAATGATAGTAAAGTATGACGTTATTTGATGATATCACTTTCCCGTAACTTGGAACAATTTCCAACGTCAAAGTTACATTCCATGGGAAATGTGTCTTCCATTTCCACATCCTAATCAATTGCATCAAATGCAAGGGATGTTTAGTACTAACAACTTTGGACCCATAAGATATTGGGGACCAAATGTTTGAGTTATTGTCCTATATAAATAGATATGCCTTGGAGTCGACTTGGAACCCAATGAGTAGATAAAGGATAGCGGATGCTCTAAACACATGACGGGTAACCGAAAGCTCTTCTCAAGCTACAAGGCATACAACGTAGGTAATGTTATTTTTGGTAGCAATCTTCACGGTAACATCATTAGTAAAGGTACAATTTCGAATGACTCTCTCAAAATAGATAATGTAGAACATGTAGATAACTTAAGATTCAACTTGCTAAGTGTAGGACAAATATGAGATAATAAGTGTAGAGTAACTTTCTCTGAACATGATAGTGAAACCACTAAGGATGGTAAGGTCATAGGTAGAGGTATTAGGAAGAAAGGCTTATATGTGACGAAATTAGGAAATAAGCCAAAAGACCAAATTTGTCTAGCAACTATTGATGAAAACTCCACGTTGTGGCATAGGAGATTAGGTCACACAAATACGCGTCTCATTCAATCGTTAGCATCTAAGGAATTAGTTAGAAACTTACCTAAGCATAAGTTTGATCAACACTTCTGTGATGCTTGCAAAATTAGAAAACAAGCTCACGCTAGGCACAAAGCTAAGAATATAGTCTCAACGACTAGATGCTTAGAACTCCTTCATATGGATCTCTTTGGTCCATCCGCCATACGGAGTTACGGAGGAAACCGCTACACCTTAGTCATAGTAGATGACTACTCTAGGTATACTTGGACTAGATTTGTAACACCCCCAAAATTTCAACAACGTAGCGGAATACCACATGGGGTGCTACTTCATAATACACAATGCTAGATACAAGAGAACGACCTCTAAATGTGTCGTTTTTAAAACAATCTCGTTGATTTTCCGAAATCAAAATAATAGTTGTCCCATAATTGCATCACAATGAAAAGCTTGAAAGCAACACAACGAGATTTGATCATTTGTAGAAACCCAAGTATGAAATCTTGTCAATTTAGACTCCAATGCACATCAGATAATCCAAGCATTTAATTCCTCTGAGAAAAACATGCTTAAAAACGTCAACATAAAGAGTTGGAGTGAGTGCATAGGTTGTTAGATATAATAACTAAACCAAATGAGTTAGCCAAAGTATATTAGACCATTGTACGCTTCCCTTAAATGACCGATTTTATCAAAATATAAGTATGATTTTTAAAAGTCAACAGTTGCAAAACAAAGCCAGAACACCCATTTAAATCTCCAAATAGTCGTTAAACACTCTATAACATAGGACCACAAGATTTTCCCCGTGATAAAGCAAACTGCAACTATCACCAACATATAAACTTCCCGTGATGAAACAACAAATGCAAACATCACGAAACCCTGATTACGTTTCCTAAGCTCATGACACTGAAGCTCGACGATCTTTCTTGCAATAATATATAAGATGCAATTTAATGCGCCCCATAGATGTCCTAACCCCGAAACATCTCCAAATTCGACATGCTATAACGTTCGTTCCCGGTGATAGCTAGTCACCCGAACGGGGAGGTCGTTTCCCAAATAGATCTATTTATAACATTCGCGCTCACATAATGTAATTCACAACTACATCTATGCAATTGACAGTTCATGATAAAGGGGCTCAACTTGGGTTATCGCTACTTAGGCAACACGTAATCATAATATAAAATTGATCCACTTGTGTCCATTTATAAAACGATGCATATTTTCATCCCAAAAATATATATAACCGTTATCCAAAACGAGTAAAAGTGAGGCTATGAAACTCATAATATCCTTTAAAAACAATCACATTGTTATAAGATAACCCAGTAAGTAAAGAGTTTGTAGACAAGCATGTATTCCCCCTCGCGGGTTTATAAACATTCAAAAGATTGAAAAGCGAGGTTATGAACTCACCTTGATGATGAAGAACGATCGACAGATAGGCATCTAATATGCACAACACGAACGGAAGACGAAGCGGCTCGATCAAGAAGTTGCAACTAATCTTAACGGCTAAGATCCACTAGCCTAGGATAATATATTTGGGTTCCCCGATGAATAGTCACATCAACGCGACCCGTTGATAAAGATTTAGATTCCCAAGTTGTAATAGTTTGGTGGTTGGTTAAATAAATAAATTGAAAATAAACCCAAAGCGTGTAATATATTCCGTATATATTTCATGTGAAAAATAAACCCTTATATAACTCATAAAGACAAACAATCCAAAGATTAATGAAAAGTATATAATACCTTGCAGGTATTATATAATAAATGTGAATAATTAATTAAATCAATTAGTTTGACATTACTTTAATTAATGAGAAGACTTTGTATAAGAGAGTCTGACACATCGTCCTTAACGTATGAAATTAATCAAACCACGTTTGTAACAGTTTATAACAATTATAAAATATAAATAATATTTTATAAAATATATTTCGTTTCTTCGACGGCTCGTGTCTAAAACAGTTCGTCCAATGTAAAAAGTATAAGTTTTCCGTTCATTGGTCCGGGTTATTTGTATAATACAATCAATGTATCTTTTAAATATAACGTGGTCCTTTTATCCGTTCATAAAAAAAACTTACAATTACTGAAGTTATTACAAACGTTAATAATATTGAAATATATATATATTTCGTTATGACATTTTCGGTTATATAATGTTTTCCATATTCGTAAAACTCGACGTTATCCTTAAATTAGTAATATATTGACATCAATCGTTTTATCAGAATATTTCAAACAAGCCGCCCTTTCTAAATATAATATATATATTATTATATCTAGATTAAACAAGATAATAATGTTATATTTATTTAACCGTTTTAAACCACCAATATATATATTTATCCGGTTTTAATATTTGTTAAAACCTTATGTTATTTCCATTTGTCGTCTCATGTGAATCAAACGAACCCTTATCGTTATTATAAATACGAATACGAAGATAATAACAAAGTATTTATTTAACCAATTAAACCACCATTTATGTCAAGATTTTATATTTATAAGACTTTATGATATATTTATTTGCCGTTTCGCTAAACCAAACACACCCTATATATATAAAACCAAACGAACCCTTGTTGATTGTCGCTAACCAAACGCACCCTAACGGCTGTCACGGCAGCCAAACGCACCTAATCTTGCATGATTATCACACCCAAACGGACCCTAGGTGACCGAGAACATCCCAAACGCGCCCGCTGTGTTTTTATCTAAACCAAACACCCCCTTTTATGGTTAAACAACCAACCAAACGTCCCTACAAGCTGCTGCTAAGCCAAACGCACCCTTCTCGGTGCTTCCTTGAAACCAAACGCACCCTTGTTGGTGAACTTAGACCCAAATGCGCCCTTATGATTGTTTTAACACAACCAAACGCACCCTGCTGGTGCAAACGTCAAACCCAACGCTCTCTTGGCTGGTGACAGAAACCAAAACGCACCCTTGTGGGTGGTTGGCAGCCTAGACAAACGCACCCTAGTTGGCTGCTATAACCCCTTTGGTGGTGGTGGTTTTACCACCGAAACACAACCGGAACAAAACACCCCTCGCTGCTATAATAAACCACACACACCCCTTGGTGCTTAGCAAAATCAAACGCACCCTATTTGTGGGCTGACCCGACAACCCAACGCACCTATTTGTTGTTGTTTATTTGCCGAAACAACCACCACCGTCGTGGTGGTTTTTCACCACCGTAACAAACACCCTGGTGGTGTTTTAATAACCAACCGCACCCTCTTGGTGCTAAGCTGAAACCACACGCACCTACGGTGGTGACGATGGCATGGCGGTGGCTCGGCTGCCGGAGAGAGAGAGAGGGAGAAAACGGCGCGTGAGAGAGAGTGACCTAGTGGGTTGGATAGATCGGGTGGTGAGGATTAATTTTGGGTTCGGCCGGAAAAGTTCGCCGGAAAAGTTTTCCGACGGCGGCGTGGTGATGGCCGGCGGTCGGTGGCCGGTGACTGCCGGAATTTAAGAGAGAGAGATGAGAGCATTATATATGAATGTGTGTTTATAAGAGATGGGAAATGAGAAAAATATATATAAACTTTTTATTTATATTAAAAGTTTATAACAAAGTGACAAGTATAATTAGTTTAGGGTAAAAAGTGTAAGTTTTTATTATAGTTTTGACACGTATCGGTTCGGGACTTGTTTGAATGACTTAACGGATGATTCAACATACGAAACTTGCGCCATTGTTTTCCAAATCATTTTTCTGATAAAAATGAGTATTTATTTGATATTATTTCATAAATATTTTCATATCATTTATAAAAATATTCGTTATTTATTTAGTGAACTGGTTACGTCTCGTTCAAAAGTAAAAATAGAAATAAATTTTTAACCTGTATATTTGCGTTATCAACAAACGTTACTGAATAAAATGATGACTAATTTATTAAATATTTTCATTTAATAAAAAGTGTTAATTAAATATAACATAATTATTTTCTTGTTTCTAAATCTTGCGAGGGCATTTCAGTCACTTTCTGACTGTTTTCGGGTCTCGGTCAAAACTAAAAAGTTGTCAGGAATGTCGTTTTACATCAAATTGCTTTAGAGTCCGAATAATGAAAACGTGGTTTAGCTGCTCGTTTTTGATAAATCAACCTAGGAATAACATATATCTCCTTTAAATATGTTCCGAAAAATTACCGGTTACGCGGTAATCGCTTTTATGTGAAAATAAAAGACCAAAAGTCAAAAGTCAAGTCAGACCCTAAAAGTCAAAGGTTGAAATCGTCATTCAAAATTTCAAGCAAATGGGCTTTTCTAACTAGACAATAACAATATGAGGGGTCATTTTACCCACTCTTTAAAAGTATTTTACAACACAACCTTCTAAGACCTCGTAATACAAGCACGAAAAGTATCACTACACCTCACATAATGTTTGGATCTCATCTTTCACTCGGGTAATAATAAATTATAACATACAGGGGGAAAACAGAAGATCAACACTCATTACTTGTCATGAGCATATAAATTACCATTGCTTGGTAAAGGAACA
The DNA here is from genome assembly GCA_026074375.1 of Tanacetum coccineum. Classification (NCBI taxonomy): domain Eukaryota; kingdom Viridiplantae; phylum Streptophyta; class Magnoliopsida; order Asterales; family Asteraceae; genus Tanacetum; species Tanacetum coccineum. The sequence goes on along the minus strand of BQNB010001608.1, from coordinate 123,611 downwards.
AAAAACCTCCACCGCTAGGTGCACATGCCTAAATCATTACTAACTAAAAGGTCTTTTAAAGGTTTGTGGGGTGTAGGAGTAAAATAACATAATAAAGGAAACGAAACGGATTAGGATACATTTGGGTGCTTGGGTGAATTGGAGTGGAAGGGTTAGCTAATTACTTACATGAATACATGCTGGTTTAGTTGCTAAGCCAAGACTCGAACGAAGATATACAAACTCTACACAACTCTACATCAATCTTTTTTTTTTCTTTTCTCATTTTTTTAATAACATAATACATCACATGGTGTTTATAATAAGTGCCCCTACACTTGAGCTTTTACATGCTTGATATTTACAATCTAACTAATGACCCAATTTGAGGTGGATCAAAATAACATGGATATCATTTGACAAACATATGGGGGTATTGACTTAACTTTTCTTCCCCATTCTTTCGCGAAATAAACACTACCATGAATCTTAATTGTCCCAAAACAATATTTACAAGGATAAGGACTTAGCAACCGTGTACTCAATAATTAACTTGGGTTAAAACACAATAATGTACTAAAAGTGAGTACATATAAGGTAGTCTAAGGCTTTTTTGGGTGTAACGATTGGTTTAAGGGTGACAATGCTCTTCATTAATGATCCGGATTAACCAAAAAATTACAAGAACCATAAAAATTTATAGGCTCGGAGGGTTGTACTAGTGGTATCCTGCACTAAAGGTGAGTGCATGGCAAGGGTGTGGGATAGTTATATGATCGATGTGACCATCATAACAATTACATGTTTAAAACATGGGTTAATCCTAATGCCTCTTATCAAGAAAATCCTAATACTTACTATGCGGTCTCGGAATGCATCACAATAACAAGTTCTAGAATTTAATATGCTACCGGTACACTCATAAGAATTTTACTAACACCAGACATTCCAGAAAAGGCGACAAGGCAATGCATACATGGCCGTAACGACGGAATAGACATGCACGCCTGCATATCAACCTTAACTCGAATCGGGTAAAGATAAATCATCTTGGGTTACCAACGATGGGTACCCGAATTCCTAAAGATCTAAGGGCGAACCTCACATTTTTGGGGTGGAATTCTAAGGGTTATTATGCTAGTCATATAAATTCCTATCCATGAGACGCTATTAATATTCGGTTTTCATCGGTATGTGTGGTAACAAAAATTTAAATTTGGGTAAAAATCACCTTTTATGTTATGTTTCGATATATTACCCATCATTTTAAGGACAAAGCAAATGACAAATGAAAGAATAGTTTCTAAGGCTTATTCCCCCCCTACACTTAAGTTGAACATTGTCCCCAATGTTCTCTTAGAAGTACCCGTTGAAACGAATTAAGGGAAAAGAAAACAAGGAAAAGAAACTAGTACTCCCCTAGTTTGCTTAATAATGGAGAAGAAACATGCGATAACTGGTTAAATCATCCTCCAAGAATCATCCAATAAAACTTCCTAAGAACTTCAAAGTTTCTTCTCATCAAATATAACCTGTAATCAAAGATAAAGACAACTACACCAATCGTAAAATGTGGGATAAACCAATATACAATGTGAATTTAGGGTTCAACTCGATAGATAGGATGAGAGAATTGTTAAACTCATTTGGTTTTTGCAGGTTTATAACGAAGTATACATATATTAAACGTTATGCAAGTTTTATTTTCAAAAATAATTAAAAATTTTGAGTTTTCTGGACCTAGGCGTTTGACGCCGTCAGGGTTGTTGTGACCCCGTCACAGGTGTCGTGGTGACAACGTCATGTGTAAATCGTGACGCCGTCTCCACAGTCTGTGAAAACGAAATTTTGGTTTTTGATGAAAAATTTCCTGCACTTGATTCCATAAGTTAATTCCTGTACAAATGGCTACATAAAACCTGAGATTTAATAATTCAATCATATGAATCGAATTAATCTAAACAATTCATTTAACATGTTTGAACTTGGCTCAAAAGCCGAATAAATTCCCCTACACTTATTATTTGTAAAATACCTTTGATTGAAATTAAGACGAGGTTAAAGACAAACAAAGCATGATTACAATATAGTTCAAACATAATAAAACAAACTATAAAGAATTAAAACACACGAGACACTCCTACTATGCGGGAAAGGGTAAATTAGGTTACCTCCCAAGAAGCACTATTCTTTATTAACGAGTCTTGTAGTTTATAATAACCCAGAATTTTCATCAAATGCATAATCAATCTATTTTACTATGATCACAATTATACGGGGAAATTTTTTGCTTTATTACATTACTTGCATTGTCAATATCTCAGTATGTCATAACTAAAGTAGACGAGCTCACGCAACCTATCTATGACAATCCTATGTCAAGCAAACATCATAACATGTCAATTCAATATCATAATATCATTATTACAAAGTACATTATTCCTATAATGTACCATTCACAACGTTATATCTAAACGGGCTTTAAACCGTTATCGTATGCCTCTAAAACCCTAATTTCATGAAGGGTTAATATCTAAAGTGAATGCACAAGCTACTAAAGCATATGTACAAGCAATATAAGATCTCATTTGAAATATAAAATCCCTTCAACTCAAAGTACAAATCTCTAAAAGCTCAATGTACAAGTCATTAAGCATGATCTCTAAAATAGCCGTTTTACCTCCATTTTCATTCTAATTTCTTCACCACCACTTGTGTACAATCTACTACACTCATATACGCATTCTGTAAACCCTAATCAACTATTCCATAATCTTTCATACATCTTTTTTACACTCAAAACCCAAATTCAAAACCCTAAAACCCAAAAACCAAGCTAGTATCTAAACCAGGACCCGAGTTTCTTGATTTTATCCATTGTAAACCTAAACCAATACTTAAATAAGTTATAATAACATAAATTACAACATTCTCAATCATAATCCATTATCATTTCATCATTCTACTTCAATTATACAAGAAACAAATCCAGAAAACCCTAATTGTGCCCTAATTATGATTTTGACCCGTTTACTCATTTTCAGACCATCTCATTCTCAAGTAAGCAACCAAGAGTCATTGTAAACCCATAAAATGAGTTTACAAACCTTTATCTATCATTAACCATCCTTTCTTCAACAATGTACAAGAATTACAAAGCTAGAAAACCCTAAAAGTATTATACGAGCCCTAATTCCAAGCCATAACTTATTCTTTCAATTTCAACCCTTTTTAACTTAAACCAACAATCAAAACTCATTAATAATCCTTTATATAAGTCCTATGATCTGTATTCCATCATTTCTAATCAATAATATTCGAATTATAAGCAAAGAAAGTCACGAAAACCCTAAACCATACCAAATGGTACCCGCGACCTCATTTCTTCAATTTAAACCCGTTTTAACCCAAACCAAATGCAAACCTTTGCTAATAAACTTATTTACAGACCTTGGTAACATATTCTAACCATCCATGATCGTTATATATGAAATCTAAGCAAAGAAAACTTGTGAAAACCATGTCGAGTCCACCAAAAAAAAAAAAACAGACCCGCTCCCATTTTCGCTATCTTAAACCCATTTTAGCCCTAACCATGTGCAAGGAACTTGCATAAAATCCTTCTAGACACCTTGTAGCAGCTCACCCACCTGCTTGAACCTTCTCTTGGTCGAAATTAAAGGCACATGGCCTTCTTTTTGCTCCAATCAGCCGCGAACACCACAAAAATCAAAACCACCTCCATCAACCTCCACCTTGCACCATAGCCTCTCCAACACAGCCCCTAGACTCTCCACATCATCTCCCATGTGTCATAACCTAATCACTAATATTTCTTGGCCTCTAAGGGTTGGGAAAGCATAAATATGGGTCCTTGGGCACTCATTTAAACTCGCACCACACTTCCTCCTCTATAACCCTTATATGTCAGCAATATTATGCTCCTTATGATCTCAGGATCAATTTTTTTTTTTTAAAGAACTACAAGAAGAAAGCCCTGAATAATTGAAAGCCCGAGTAAAGATACAAGGCGTACGAGTGGAAATACTACCCGAAACGACCGGCCGTTTCCACCATTTTTGCTCGCTTGAAGCTCAAACCCAGTTTTTTGAATGTTCTATCTTCTGCTTACACAAACCCTTATAATGTTCATACATCCTAAATATAATCTTTTTTAAAGTTTCATAACTCAATTCATCCTCAGATTTCATTTTGATTCCAAACCGTACACCCCGAATAAACCCTAAATTTCGCGTTTTTCTTAAAACTAAATGTCATAATGAATTAAATATGTTATAATCTATCCTAGCATGCTTCACTAATTTAAAATAACCACTTTAATGAATAACGAAGATTTTAACTTAAAACCCCGTTTTTACGTTTTGAAACCCAATTTGACCCTTTAGCTTCTACTTAGACGACTCGTTAGTTTAAACATGTGTTGCCATAAAACTTTATAATTTATAGTTATTATAACTTATAAATGTCTATTGAAATGTTAAAAATAAGCTTGCATGGCAAGTTGGACACGTTTCGTAATATAATCCATGCAAAGGTTATATATCGTAAACTTCGAAACTATAACTAAAAGAATTAAAAGTGTCCATTTTATCAGGTTATAACTCCAGGTATCTATTATGTACTTTTTTCAAATCCAAGGTTTACTTGGTACAAAAATCCGTTCAAAGTTTGAAGGGACCAAGGAAAGGTCCGTAAAAATGCAAATCCAAGGGGGGCCTAGTGGCAATTTTTCAAACCCCAGGGGCTAAAAAGTAACATTTTTAAAAAAGTATAAAATCAGGTCTAAAACCTTACAAGACAGTATCTTTAATAACTCTTCCTCGTGCTTTAACATTTCCAAATATGAATTAAAACGCTTATAACTGATTTATATCAGTATCACAATACTAGGGGGTGAAGCTTCATATTAAGTAAGTTTTCATCATGTATTTACGTTCTGACTGAGTTGTTGGGTTTACGATTTAAAGTGCCCTAGCTCCTCAAATGTTTACTGAATGACTTCTGAATTATGATGGCCCGAACGGTGATACAATAATTCCAAACTCTTCAATCAAACTCATAACTCTTAAAACTAAAGTTCTAGAGTACAATCTTCCTAAGACTCAACATATTTACTCAGGTTGCGTGACGTGGCTGTTTACTATCATTTGCTATATCAACCTTCCCTGTTAAGATTGTGATAAGGTCGTCAGCTTTCATTTCAGAATATTTATTACATCTACCTACCAGGTGAGATTCATAACCTCGCCTTTACTTATTTACATGTTTTATAAACCCGCGAGGGGGATACATGCTTGTTACAAACTCTTTTACATACTCGTTTATCTTATAACAATGTGATTACTTTTCAAAGACTTAATGAGTTCATAACCTCACATTTCAATACTTTATAAACCTGTAATACCTGCTATAAACCATGAATGCAAGTGTTTTTCCAACTGTATGCTATCCAGATATATTATTGCCTAAGTAGCTTCCAGTGCCATTATTTCCATATCATGAATCATTAATTACTTGCATTGCAAGTGAACGCGAATATTGTGAATAGATCTATTGGGGGTGACGGCTCCCGTTTGTATACCCATACTTGGGGTAGCCAAACGCACTATATTTGTCATAATAGGTAACCTTGGTAAGTTATCTTTTCCACAGGGACATCTGTCCCTAACCAATATCACTACGGCGATTTCCTTGTTAATGTATTGATGTCATGAGCTTAGCTACAATAATAATGTTACCCTGATTTTCCATGATAATTGTATTCATTCAATTATTACCATTATAGTAACTTGCATTTAACCATATGATAATATTCAACTGTTTTCCCATGATAATACTGTTCTTCATGATATTAAATGTTCTCCATGATAATTATCCCAGTAATGCCAATATTTCCATATAATAACCTGTATTCAATTATTACATTTCAAACATATGAATTTCACTCAACCTTTGTGTTGACCCTTTTTAGCATGTTTATCTCAGGTAATTGAGCAAGTCGCGGTATGGAGTGGCATGGACTCGAAGATGGCTGAACTGTTATCATTCAAACATGATGTGTTTTAGTAAAACGTTACTAAATATTGAAATATATATATATATTTCGCCATGACCTTTCCGTTTATAAAACGATTTCCATTTTCGCAAAACTCGACGTTTTCCCTAAATCAATATATATATATTGCAATTATTTGCGTTTCCAATATCTCAAACGTCTGCGTGTTCTAAATATAATATTTATACGTTATTATATCTAAATTAAACCAATTAGTAAACACTATATTTATTTAACCAATTTAAACCACCATTTATGTCCGGTTTTAATATTTTTAAAACCTTAAGTTATACCTATTTGTCGTCTCATATACACCAAACGCTCCCTAATTGTTGGCTGCCACAAACCTAACGCACCTTAATCTGGTACACAGTCAACCAAACGCTCCTCTTTGGACCGTCCTAAGCCAAACAGCCCTTATGGGTTGTTAACCCATATCCAGACGCACCCCCTGTTGTAACATATAGACCAAACACAGCCTTTAGCTGCGGCTACAAACCGAACGAACCCGCTGATGCAACCAAACGCACCCTAACGGCTGTCACGGCAGCCAAACGCACCTAATCTTGCATGATTATCACACCCAAACGGACCCTAGGTGACTGAGAACATCCCAAACGCACCCGCTGTGTTTTTATCTAAACCAAACACCCCCTTTTATGGTTAAACAACCAACCAAACGTCCCTACAGGCTGCTGCTAAGCCAAACGCACCCTTCTCGGTGCTTCCATGAAACCAAACGCACCCTTGTTGGTGAACTCAGACCCAAACGCGCCCTTATGGTTGTTTTAACACAACCAAACGCACCCTGCTGGTGCAAACGTCAAACCCAACGCACTCTTGGCTGGTGACAGAAACCAAAACGCACCCTTGTGGGTGGTTGGCAGCCTAGACAAACGCACCCTAGTTGGCTGCTATAACCCCTTTGGTGGTGGTGGTTTTACCACCGAAACACAACCGGAACAAAACACCCCTCGCTGCTATAACAAACCACACACACCCCTTGGTGCTTAGCAAAATCAAACGCACCCTATTTGTGGGCTGACCCGACAACCCAACGCACCCATTTGTTGTTGTTTATTTGCCGAAACAGCCACCACCGTCGTGGTGGTTTTTCACCACCGAAACAAACACCCTGGTGGTGTTTTAATAACCAACCGCACCCTCTTGGTGCTAAGCCGAAACCACACGCACCTACGGTGGTGATGATGGCATGGTGGTGGCTCGGCTGCCGGAGAGAGAGAGAGGGAGAAAACGGCGCGTGAGAGAGAGTGACCTAGTGGGTTGGATAGATCGGGCGATGAGGATCAATTTTGGGTTCGGCCAGAAAAGTTCGCCAGAAAAGTTTTTCGATCAGCAAAAAGCAACCAATCATACCGAGCAATAGCAACAACTATCGGGACTTTCGACAAGGGGGTAAGACTCTTGGCTAAAAGGTTATTTGCTCTTTTGTTAATTTTTTAGAGGATGAGAAAAATGATATTGACATGGCCAGAGGTTTTTAAACTAGAGGTATCTTAGACTAAATGATGAAGTCTACATAGGTTTTTTTTTTGTGGTTAGCTAATCAGTGTAATTACCTAAAAGAATAATATGTTAGATGGAATGGCTATTAAATCCTAAGTTGCCTCTTTATCATGTAAAAATACCTATATCACGCGAATGTGATCTCACTGCTTGGTCTCGTAATGATTTCAAGCACAAGTTCTAGAATCAATAAATCACTCGGCACACTCATATAATTTTTAAACCGATACCAATGCTCTAGAAAAGGCGACAAATTACAAATACACAGCCGTAACGACGGATGAGACACTTGCAATTGCATTCAAACCTTAACTCAAGAAAGCTAAAGGGAAAATTATCTTAGGTATCAAAGATGGATACCTGAATTCCTTAAGATCTAAACCTTATATTTTTTTGGGTGATTGGTATAAATGCGCAAGTAATGTCATCGATCCCGAGTCAGATCTGCTCTATCAATCGGGACACATCTCTGGTTTCAAAACTTTATTTATTATTATTTTTACTATGTTTTATTCTAATATATTAACCTAAGTGACAAAGATGAAAACAAAAAAAAATAGATTACCCGAGTGGCGACAAAAACTATAAAGTTTCATAAAAAAAAATTATGTCTTACTTTTCAATTTCATTTCCCCCCTACACTTATTTGAGCAAGTTATGAGTATTAGGAAATAACATTAAAGGTAGGGTATATGGGAAAAATAAATTAAACTACAAGAGAAACATAGGACTTCCGATGCTCTTAAGTGCTTCGGTTGAATTTGGAAAGATACGACGCAAACGGAACGCCAAGCATGTGAATTCAACCATATATAGTATTACACTTCAAATATATCACATCCCCAAGTGATAAGTTATCACCACCATCCAAGCCTCACCTATTTATTTAATCTGCAAAATAAACAAAACTACAAAAATAATAAAATACAAAGCGCACTTTCGTAGGCACCCACGATTTGCATTTATCGTATGCAACAAGCCTTTAAACCCCTCGGTGTCCCGAGTAGATGAGTTATAGTCTCGTGAGGGTTTCCGGCGAACACACCCACAAAGTTCAAAACAACCATTTTATATATTTTTAATTATTTATTTTAAAAAAAATTATTTTATACAAATTTACTCTAAAAATCAAGACTCATAAATTCTTTTAGGATTTTTAGTTTTTTTCATTTTGTTAGTTGTGGTTTAAAGTAAACAATACATATCAAACACATACTAATTATTTATGATATGAAAACTTATGACTACTAACAAAGATAATCACATATAGAGATTAAAACAAATATTTTTGGGGTTTTTTTAATTTTTAGCAATAAATCAAACACACAATAATTATATAAGGTATAAAATTTTTTATTTATTTTTATTATTATTATATATTTTAAAAAAAGTTTCTACTTTTTTAATTTTTTTTTCTGCAGACTAGAAGTGCGTCGCACTTATTTGAAAGTGCGGCGTACTTATAACCTAATTTTATATAATTTTTCAAATATTCAAATATACTAGCGCGGCAAAGATTATAAAAGTGCGCCGCACACTAAAAAATGGGCCGCGGTTTTATTATGACAAAAACGTATTTTTTATATTTTTCACTTATTATTTAATATATCAAATACAAACACATTCACAAACACATACAAACACATATAATAGATAAACACATAAACACAACAACTAAACAAAATGAAACACGAAACTACTTTTTTTATGATTTTATAGTTTCAACATTTTTAGCCTTTTTTTAAAACACGCAGGCAAACATACACAAACAAGCAAGCATACAGAAACAAATAAACAGATAACAAATATTCACAGAAGATAAATAAAAATGCAACTAATTTATTTTTATACAAAATCCAAATTTTTGGAGTTGAGGAAAACATGACGCAATTATAACAAGAAAGTGCGGTGTACTATGAGTTTTGACAACCAGTTTTTTTTTAGCGTTTTTATAGGTTGCACACAAGAGAGAAATACAAATTAACATAAGCATAATTTTTAATTTTATAAAAATAGGAAACATGCAGTAATAAAAAAATAAGCAAAATTTAGAATTAAAAATCTTTTTGATTTTTTTAATGACAACCTAAATATCCACAATTGTACAAGGCGTCATAAAATCATATAAAATAAAATTTTAAATGATCACATACCTGAGACTAGCAATTTTTGGGTTTTGTTTGGGTTTTGATTTTGGTTTTAAATCATATTTTGTTGGTGAAAATGGATGCAGAAGTGCGGCGTTACTTAGTGTAACGTGCGTCCGTACTTTCTGGGTTTCAGGAAAACTGGCGTACAAATTTTATGTGCGGCGTACTTCCTGAAAACAATGATTTTTTTGTTTAGTTTGCCAGAAAACTGATACGGCGAGTTTATAAATTTTGATTTGTAAAATAGTACGACGATTTTGGTGTGAAACCGGTGCACTACGGGTATAAACCTGCAAAATAAACAATTGAGAACTGGGAAGTGCGGCGTCACACATTAGATGTATGCCATACTTTTTGCAATAGTAGACAAAATTTAGAGATTTAACAAGTAAGAAGCACAAGACTAGCAACAACTCTGTAACAAACTAAAATAAATTCCAATTAGCGGCGCCAAAACTTGATGTGTGTTTTCCAAGCTTTAAATTTATAATCGCTAGAAATACCGATTTTGACTAAAAACACATCATTCGTGGCAAGAGTATTCCTATTTGCGTGTAATATGTATTAGGTAAGACCCAGGTGTTTCCAAGGATTTGTAGACAATTCACATTTGTTATATTAATAACAAGGCTAACTGATTGTCAACGGATCAAAAATAGCCAACACTATTTATATTGTGTATAAACCAAGAAAGAAACAAGGCTCATGATCCACGTTAAATAGAAGCATAAGATAGTAGTAACAAGGCTAACTGAAACTCGTTAGGTTAGCATAAAGAAGGGTCTTAAACATCATTCTACTTTGGTTGTTTATCATTTACCAACATAATTCTCCAAGGTTTGATATTTATTGCGACTCAAAAATTACCATTATAATCTAACTGTTTCGACCTTAATAGTTGCAACAATCAATAAAGGATAAAAAAGGATACAAGCAAGACAACATCAAATTCATAAATCGTATAGTCATAAGTCATAGCAAAATCATCTATTTATTATATCCTGTTTCACATATGGAACAAAGAACAAACAATATTCGAACTACAACAACCACCAACCCCAAACTACATAATTCCTATGATCAACCAACAACCAAAATTCTAAGGATAATGAAATATACCAAGTAACTTCTGGAAATCCGCAATATATCACCAAATGGATTGTTTGGTAACAAGGTTTATGGTGATGATCTTAAGAGAATTTGGTGTGAATCCTCTAAGAATCAAAGTGGAAAGTGTTTTTTCTAGTGCTTGTGTATGGACCGGTTTATGCCTAAAGTGTAAGGAGGGCTTTTTTTTTTCCCCTTTATTTTAACTTATTCTATTTAATTCTTCAACCCTTCATGCTTACCAATACATCTATCACTTACACCTTGGTTGGGTTTCTGTCCAGTGGGTAACTCTGTCTTAGTCCACATTTTTTCTTTCTCTTTACTCCTTTTTTTATCATACCTAAGGACTTCTATTCTATCTAATAGAATATCCATGGGTAGATCCCTCCGGTTCTGGCTGGATCATGGAACGAATACCTAATCTTAACCACCTTATAACTCTAATTTATTACAAACATGGTCGGTCTTTTGGTTATTGTTCTCAGCCTTGAAACAATTTGAATGCTACCCCTTAAACATGTGCATTGACTATTCGAAAAATGTTTGCACATTGTGAAGAGTGAAGCTTGCAACTTGAGTCCTAAAAAATCACATTTTAGCTTATATTTTAATCACATTTTATCCCCTTATAAAAAATGTCAAATCTCTTGATATTTTGGATATCAATTGATTCAAATATTAATGGTTTTAGGGAACAAATGGTTCAAATATTAATAAGCCATATTGGAACATCTTTAATGCTCCACCTCACTTTATGGAGGGTACTTATATTTAAAGTGTTGAGTAGTTTAATTTTTCAAAAACATTTTTTGAGTTTATTGAAAAATTTAGAAATTCGTACTCAAATACTATTTTATATTGCCTACTATTCTAAGTCTATACTACATATTTGTTGGAAATTTTAATTTACGCTGCTCGGTTCAGAGTTGATGCGGTGGAGCTAAAATGAAGAAATAGGATAAGTAGTTAGTACTGTTATTTTATATTAGTAGTACTGCCTGTACCTTGGTAGTTTACATATAGTTAGTTAGTACTGTTTAGTTAAAAGTTGTGCTATTAGACTTATATAGTTAGTACTGCTTATCATGTATGTATGAGTTAGTAACTAGGAATAGAAATGCATTATCATTGTACGAGTTTTGTAAGCCAGAAGGGTTTATTATTGTATAAAAAGAACTATGGCTTAGTTAGAGATTATATAGATTCATATGCTACATAGGTTAGTTATTTCTGTAACCTAGGCAGAATCTTAGCATCAATATTTCAAAGTTTAGTATCAATTGTTTTTCTTTAGTTATACAAGTTAGATTCCGCATAACTTGTAGTATACACAATCCATAGGTTCTTCTTTTAGTTAGTTTAGATTTATCAGGTTTTAAATAAAGCTTTAACAAGCTAAGAAGATCTTTCATTGGTCAAACAAGTCGTATAAAAAGGCATGTTGAGAAAATAACTCTAAATAAGAAGAACACTATATCTACACAAGATCTCATAATCAAATAGAAGATGGAATCACAGTCAAAAACTACCCAAATAGGTTTGCACTAAACTTCCATTACTAAAAACTAGAGATTATTGATCTCATGGAGTATCAGAATTAAGCAGCAATATCTTACTCACACTAATTAGCTCTTTAGGAGGTTATTGTGAATGGTGATGCACCTGCTATTGCATCAGCTAGTACTGAAGGTCCCATTCCTCCTAAAACTGCTGAACAAAAGCTAGCAAGAAAGAATGAATTGAAAGCAAAAAGCACTTTGTTGTTAGCCATTCCTGATGAGCATCTATACAAGTTTCATGGAATTAAGGATGCAAAGACCCTATGGGAAGCTATCAAGACCAGGTTTAGAGGCACTAAGATTTAAAGAAATTGTAGAAAACCTATTCTGAAGCAGAATATGAGAATTTTACTGCATCAGATCTAAAGGATGGAAAAAACCTATGTATAGGTTTCAAAAAAACTCATCAGCCAATTGGAAATTCATGGTGAAGTTATCTCCCAGGAAGATGCAAATCTTAAGTTATTAAGAAGTCTACCATTAGCTTGGAACAATATTGCCTTGATCATGAGAAACAAATCTGATCTAGACACAATGAGCATGGATGACTTGTACAACAACTTGAAGGTGTATGAAGCTGAGATTAAAAGCCAATCAAGCTCAAGTTCAAACTCTCAGAATGTGGCTTTTGTATCTTCAGAAAACACTAGCAGTACTAATGAAGCAGTTAATACTGCTCATGAAGTTTCTATTGCTAACTCACAAGGACAAGCTTCTTCCTCATCCTATGTTGATGATGTCATGTTTTCCTTCTTTGTCAGTCAATCTAATAGTCAACAGTTGGACAATGAAGACCTGGAGCAGATTGATACTGATGATCTTGAAGAGATGGATCTCAAATGGCAGGTGGCCATGCTTACCATGAGAGTGAAGAGATTCTTAAAGAAGACAGGAAGGAATCTGAACTTCAATGGCAAAGAAACTATTGGCTTTGATAAGACAAAGGTTGAATGTTACAACTGTCACAGGAGAGGTCACTTTGCTAGAGAATGCACGGCACCATGGAATTAGGGGAATAGAAATGGAGATGTTTCAAGAAGAATTATACCAGTAGAGACTCTTGCAAATGCCTTAGTTGTTCAAGATGGGATATGTGGTTATGATTGGAGCTTTTAAGCTGAAGAAGGACCCACAGACTTTACTCTAATGGCACATTTGTCTTGGTTCATCCATCATTCATCAGTTCAGACTCTGATGGTAAACCTTTGCTCCAAACCTTGCATTAAAATCCTATGGTCCTTAAAACAACACTTGATAAACAGAAAGAGCAGCTTAACAAATTAACTTAGGTAAATTATAAGGTTATCAATTAGGCTTTTGAATCATTAGAGCTAGATTGTTGTTCATCAAAAAAATGAAGACTGTTTTATGCGGAAGAATTGCATTTTTGACAATTATGATGTGTAAGGTAAGAGATAATTATATACATAGCTTAAAAATCATTTAGCAGTGGCTTTAAGAGAAAAATGAAAAACCTCAAAATTAGAAGTTTTGGAAACATTATCTAAGAATCCAACTGATCTTTAAGGTTAAAATAAGTGTTAATAACAAGACTGGTATTGGTTTTGATAGTCAAATGACTGAGAATGAAATGCATGATATTCAAAAGAATAATAATGAAGTGTTTGAAAGTGCATCTGATAGTAGTAGTGAATGAGATTGAAGAGGAAAATAATCAAGTAAAGTGATAGGTTCGTAGAAGGTTTAAGGGATATCATGTAGTTCCTCCTCCCTACACTGCGGAACTACATGCCCCCTAAGACCCTAACTTGTCCTTTGTGGATTAGATGATTCTGTCTATAAGGGACTAATGTGGTGAGAACTTATCACTAGTGTGCCTAGGAATGATCATTTATCTAAGGTAGTAAGGATAATTTGGAACAAACTAAGCTTAGGAGCCTGATCGTGATCGTTGACTGTGTGACTAGACCTTCAATTGAACATGATCAAACCTAGTTATGCAAAAATCAATTTTCGTTAAATAAATGAAAATACTAGAAAATCTTGTTATGGAACAAAAATACTATAGGCAAGTAAAAATCCTTAAGGAAAAGTCAGGAGTCATAGGGTTCATAAAAGATATTGGATGGGACTTAATGAATGGAATAATGACTCAGAAACTAGGGGATGGTTTTGAGTTTAATAAGAAAGCTTGTTTTGTATGTGAAAGTCTTAACCATTTAATCAAGGACTGTAACTTTTATGAGAATAAAATGGTTGGAAAATCTGTGTTGAATAATATGGGAAGGGTTACTGGTCAAAGGGAAGTTAAACCAGTATGGAACAATGCTCAAAGGGTGAATCACCAAAACAAATTGACTCACCCACATCCTAAAAGAAATTTTGTTCCAACAGCAGTTGCAACAAAGTCTGGACTAGTGCCAGTTAATGCTGCTAAGCAAAGCTCTCCAAGAGCAGGAGCATCAATTAGTACTGCCAGGTATGTTAATACTGCTGCACTTAAACAAAAAGTGAATGCTGCATCACCCACAAAATCTTCTTATTTTAAAGCACATTCACCATTAAGAAGACCTTTTAACCAAAAATCAGCAGCTAAAGCCAATAATTTTAATAAAAAAGTTTATACTGCTAAGGTTAATAATGTAACTACTGCTGGGACAGAAGTAGTAGTTAGTACTGCTAAGAGAAAAAGGGAAAACGCTGTTAAGTCCTCAGCATGCTGGATTTAGAGACCAACAGGAAAAGTAATTGACCATATCTCCAAAGACAGTGGATCATACATGCCTAAAAGATTTGACTATGTTGATCCTCAAGGTAGACTCAAGTAAGTGATGGCTTGGGTCCCCAAGAGAAACTAATTCTCTTATTTTGAGTGCAGGGTAATCCACAACTGTATCACTATCTAATCTTGAACCAATCACTGTTCTATCACAATCTTAACCCAAAAAGACTCAAAAACCTAGGAAAGCCAAAAGGACCATTGAGATATCTCAGTCTAGTGGACCTATTCACCTTGTTACAGATGAGACTGTCAATAAGGAGTGGGAAGACATAATGGAAAGGGCTGCCACTACTGCTTCTAGCTTAGAAGCAGAACAGGACAATGGTAACATAAATAGGACCCAATCCATGGCAACACTTAATGAATCTTTTCCTCGGGGAATTGGTTTAGGTAGTGGTCCCAGGTGCCAAGATACCATATTGGGGGGTGCAGAAGCTCAAATTAGGCTTGAAGCTCTTTAGGGACGGAAAACTCAAAGACTGCTCAAGACTTGGTGATCCAAAAGCTGAAAAAGAGAGTCAAAAGATTGGAAAAGGCACTAAGGGCAAGAACTCCATGGATGAAGCTCTTCAAGATTGGTATCTCTAAGAGAAAAGGTTTAGATAAAGAGAATGTATCCAAACAGGGGAGGAAAAGTAACAAAATAAAGCCAATGTTTAATGATAGTAACTTTGATGTGCTTGATGATGCAATGGAGAATGTTGAAGGTGGTAGTACTGCTGAACAAATTACTACTGCTGGGGATACACTTAATACTGCTAGTATTAATGTTAGTGCTACTGGTCCTTTACATGTTAGTACTGTTGGACCTTCAAATGTTAGTGCTGCTGGTCCTTCTACAAGTACTGCTGGGGATATTTTTGAAGATGAGATGACAACTATTGCTGATACACTTGTGGCCATTAGGAGTGCAAGACCAAGGACAACCTCAGTAATGATTCGTAATGTTGAAGAAGAACCAAGGAGAGCAACACCAGTACCAACAGTACAAAGCCAAGACAAAGGTAAAGGCAAGATGGTGGAGCCTGAACCTACTCTAAAGAATCCAAGAAAGGCACAGATTTAGATGGATGAAGAGCTAGCTCAAAGGTTGTTTGAAGAAGAACAAGCACAGTTTGAGAAAAAGCAAAGGATTGTTAGGGAAAAAGTTGCATCTAAACAAGTCGAATGATCTACCTCTCTCAAGAGTTAACACACTTGGAAGTGGGGAGGACAACATGAAACTAATGGAATTGATAGAACATTATACAAAACTGTCTGAATTTGTGAGAAAAAGAAAAGAGAGATATAGTGAGCTGAAAAACAGAAAGAGAGCTGTGTGATAAAAACAGAAAGAGTAAATTGGTAAGAAAAAGAAATGAGAGATTTAGTGAGCTAAAAAACAGAAAGAGAGATTGTAAGAATCTAAATTTATGATGCCAATGCTTGTTGGAACAGAATTGGAGTTGATACTGCTAGGCATAAACTTAACACTGCCAGTATTAAGTTAGTACTGCCAGGAATATCTTAATACTGCTGGGTAAAGTTAATACGGCTGGACTTAAAGTTAGTACTGTTAGGCTAAAATTAGTTCTGGTGGATGACCGTTAGTACTGTTTGAGGCATAACAGAATTTCCTTAATTAAATATAGCCGTTGTGAAATTTCCGCCAACAACTTCGTCTATAGGTTTGACTAATTTGGAGATTTCATGATCTTTCTATAAAATCATAAGCTTTCTTCAAGATAAGAACAAATTTCATTCAGTCGGTCAAATCAAAACCCTAAGGGCTCTCTATATAATCTCAATTAACTTTGCCAACCTCACATACTCTCATATACAAACATATCCCAGAACCCTAATCTAACTTCTCTCCTTCAAATGGCGAATTTGGATTTCTACAACAAGCACAACATGGTTGCCTACTTACAGAAGTCAGAAGGAAGTGAAGGATTTCATTAGATAATTGATTTTCTCACTACAAGTCACATTAGGTATGCCATCACTGAAAGTCCAACTATTTATGTCTCCCTCATAGAATAGTTTTGGCAAACTGCTTCTGCAAACACACTTGAGAATGGAGACATGGAAATCACTGCTACAATAGATGGAAAAGTCAAGGTTGTTTCTGAGGCATCTATTAGAAGACATCTCAAGTTAGAAGATTCTGATGGTATTAGTACTTTGCCTACTTTAGAAATTTTTGAGCAACTTGCTCTAATGGGGTATGTGTCCAATTCTGATAACTTAACTTTTCAAAAGGGACACTTTTCCCCT
>BQNB010001608.1:0-103583 GCA_026074375.1 Tanacetum coccineum | reverse complement strand
TAACAGTATGAGGCGGGTATTCAACTCGGAGTCGAATAATAAGGTAACTAGTGGGATCGGCGGACTATGACAAGTTTCAATGTTATATAAAACAGTATTATGTAAAGTTATGTAAAGTTTTAAAGACCATTGTGTCATTTACAATGTCTTGGGAAAAGTCCTAGTATTTATGTAAATAAATTTTATATAAGGCAAGTGTAAAAGCATGTAAGGAAAATGTAAACGCAAGTATAGGAAATGTAAGCATATAGTGTAAGAAAGTAATGTAAGCAAGTAGTGTATGCACATGAAAAAGTTTTATGTGCTGCAATGTTTGTGAAAATGGTTGTCTAGGTAAAATATCCAACCTAGTTCTCTATAACCTTGGCTCTAGATACCAATCAGTAACACCCCCAAAATATGTCGCAATGGAATGGTAACCGAGGGTATTACTTCATAATACAATAGCACATGATATAAGAGAACGACCTCCAAATGAGTCGTTTAAAAGATAATCTCGTTGATTTAATTGAAATTTAAAAAGTTATAACATTTGTCCCAAAGTGGCATCAAAATGAAAGACTAAAAATAATACAACGAGATTGATAGTTTGAATGCGAGTAGAAATCCATGTATAAAATCCTAAAAATTTAGACTCCAATGCACATCAAGAACGTCAAGCAGCTTATTCACCTAAGAAATACAGGCTTAAAATTGTCAACATAAAGTTGGTGAGTTCATAGGTTTAAGTAAGTAACAAAGTTGGACCGCAAGGTTTAAATTATGTATTACATGGTACATAATATTCGAAGCAGTGATTACGATTTCACTAAGCTCATGACACCGAAACTAGACAAAGTTATGTATGCCAATCAATTTCAGACAAAGTAAGTACCCCAACGAATGCTAATCAATTTCAGACAATCAAAATATCCTAGTGAGTGTCCTTAGTGAGACACCTAAAATCTGACATAGTATACGCCCACTAGCCTTGTAGACACCAATCCTGGCCGAGGATGTCACTCCCAATAGATCTATTTATAACACATGTGCTTACACAAAGTAATTAACGGTTCATGATAATTAGGGCATAGTGGATTATCGTTACTTAGGCTAATCTATAATCAGTTGAAAGAAGGTAAAGTATTTGCATTCATAAGTGAAAACAATCAACGAATCTCACTTTTGAGATTTGTAAAGTAATTGTAAAACAAGTGAAAGCGGAGCTATAAACTCAGAAAGTCTTGAAAATTAATCGTAGTGTTATAAAATAAACGAGCATGTAAAAAAGTTTGGAAAAGCTTTTGTAAATGAGTTTGTAAATGAGTATGTAATCGAGTTTGTGAATGAGCATGTGTTCTCCCCCAAAATATTTAAAAAAAGTAAAATAGGGGCCATGAAACTCACCTTAAGTGATGAAATTGATTTCTAGAAAAATCAACTAAGAATGTCGTCGATAAGGACCGGAATGCAACCTATTTAATTATAAGTCGATATAGAATAACGCATGAAAATATAGAACAATGCACTATATTTTATCTTGTTATATCATCACCTAATAGTTTTAGACTTAGATTATAAATCAAAATAATGATTTCGTTGAGTTTACCACTTTTATTATTTTTACAATGATATATATAACCCAATTAATTTATAAAATAATTTTTATAAAGTTAAAAACGCGTATAAATATTATATAAGTGATGCAATAATATTTCCTAAGGTTTTTATAGTCCAAACAGACCCGAAAACGTCCGAAAACCCAATTTTACTATTCATGTCAGGAACATACATTTGCAAATAGTGTGCAAAGATTTTCATGTTATTGTTCGAAAAATAATCCAAGTTTGACTAAGAATAACACATCTGTTTTACACTTTTGGGCTTCAAAAATAGCGATACTTTACCAAAAAATCATTCGGAACAAGTTTCTAGTTTTATACATAAGCCGGTTCGGACTCGAAAAAGGTTAAAATCATGAAATATAAATCTGCCAGATTTTGCCGAATAACTATTTTTATCGGTATTGTTTCAAATCTTATTTTGACCATAACTTCTTCGTTTTACTTCCGTTTTTCGATTTCTTTATGTCCAGGGATTCATATTAAGATGAGTCAACATAAATTTAAGGTTTTAACTTGCTGAAAAGTCTCTAACCTACTATTTGGAACATGCTGTTAAGGGAGATGTTTTATACACTTTAAAACTATAATTTTTACCTCTTTTTACACATTAACATCCTCTAATCTAACCACTTCAACCTCTTCCACAATCAAAACATCCAAACTAACCTAATCTCATCCGACACTTCACAATATAATAAAATAACTTATAAAATCAAATAAGCTAGTTTATAAATAACAAACTTGACAACATGATTAATAATCATATAAGTAAGTAGTGTTCTTGATTTCTTTGCAAATATTTATAAAAGTCTACTAGTTGGTGATATAACTTAATAATCATGTATGAAAACCAAAAGAGTAAAAAAAGTGTGCTTACAAAGCTTATGAACACAAAATGAAACTTAGGCTTTGATTTTTAACCTAAAAACCTTGTAAAACCCAACTTGAAAATCTTGAAACCCCAACTTAGATCTTGAAAGCCAAGCTTGAAATCACCTTGGAATACCTTAGATATTAACCTTGAATACACTAGTATGCTTGGAATATTAAGAAAATGGAAAACTATAACAACTTTTCTTGCTTATTTCCAGCCGTGGGCTTATAGAGAGAAACAAAAGGGATTTAGTAATTTTTGCAAGTGAAATGGAAGTGAATTAGCTAGTTGCATGAATTGCTTTATATAGGGAAATATCTAGGGAACACATGGTACAAATCATTCATGAAATTTAGGAGGGGTGGTGAGGCGTGTAAGAGATTGGAGAGGGGGAGTGGGCTTGTAAGGGATTAGCTAGGTTGTATAAGAAAGAGGGTGAGAGTTGGTTTGACTCTTGGAAGAAACTAGCTACTTAGCACATGATATTAACTTAGCAAGGTGGTTTTTGGTTTGTGTATGCTAAGGGTGACCGACTGGATTGTATTAGGGGGAGAGAAATGTTTAATTTTTGATAAAGTATAGATATTGATGGTATTGATAAAGGTGGTATAATTTACATTCATACATGAAAGTCCATAACGCGAAACGTAAACGTTTTACGTAAAGTATAAAAATAAAATACGAAAAGTTATAAATTATCTTCGAAATAATTATATAACACTTGCTTGACGTTAACTTTTATTTGAGTTATGTCGGTTTACATAATAATTGATTTATTCGATTTATGCGATTTATACTTAACTGTTAAATTAAAAAGTAATGCGTAAAAGTTTCAAGAGTAAATAGTTTGAGGTTTGTATTTAGCACATAAAATGACCTGAAATTGTGGGTTGTCACAACCTTCTCCCGTAAAAGAGCTTTGTCCCCAAAGCTTAAGTCGTGGTATTTGATGAAGGTGCGAGGTCGGCGAAGAGGTGCGGGCACTTGTTTTGCAATACTTACCTTAATCCTCCTAAATCATGGTAACTAACTTTGTTTTCTCAATATAAAGTGTATCATTGGTATGAGTTTCAACTCCTTGTTTATACTAGGAAGATTTTTATTCTTAACATTCTCTTTCTTAGTTGCTTCCGTTTGAGCATTCAAGATTTATGACAGTGGGTGTAAATATTATACATTATTTTTTTTTTTTGTTTTGTGACCAAAACTTGATTCCTAGTGGCTTTATTCGTTCCTTTCGGCATAGAGAATCAGCTACAATACTTTCCCTTCCAGGGTGATAACGAATCTATACCTATGAGGGCGTCACAACTACTAAGTTTAATGGGAATACGTCGATTTGAATGGGTGCTTTGTTAATTTCCATAATGTCGAGTAAGCTCGTTGGCGGATTATCCTAGGGTGACTAGCGATGCGTCTCAAAGTTTCAACATAGGAGTTGGCGTATAATGATGTTGAATCTATGTAGTAAGGTGGTGTAAAGGTCTACTTAGTTACTATGATTTCTAATTCAGTTTCCCGTAACAGACACATTTTATGAATATGCACATAAAGCTTTGCTTTTTGAGGATATAATGTAACATTCCTCAATTTTAGGTCATTTTACGACTCCTATTATTCGTCACTATTTATTTTGGTCCGATACGCGTTTACTTTTAATGTTTACTTTTGAGCTAAATCGTGTAGACTAGAAATGATCAATTAATGTAAACGGTCATCAAATAAATTAAGGTTTACATCAACCAAGTAAAATATGATTATTAAGAAGATAATTATTAACTTCGCGTATTCTATTTTAATTGGTCACGTAAAAGGGTTTACGTTTCGCAATAAAATATATTTAGACACACCCCAGAAATACCTAGACTTACCTAGACTCAAACCAATACCCACTTTTAAAAGCTTAACACAAAAATTTAATAAATTTTGGGTATACCACCCACTATAAGCAAATTGTAGGACCAAAATAACTAGAAATCCTTCCCTTTGATCCTTAAATACATGGTACAAAAGTTCCATAATTAATTTTAGACCATAATGTCTCCCACTAACCATAACACAATAGGCAGAATAACATTGTGTCCTCTCTTTTTTTGTCTTGTATAACCTAGCTAGTGCATGTTTTATTTGCACGAAAACCCATAAAATTCCATAAGCTAGCTAGCTCAATCTTGTACAAATATTCCTCTCAATTAAACAAATATACTACTTAGTGGTTTAGCTAAATACAATGTGTGACTAACTAAAAACTACAAAACCACCTTGTTAAGGGCACGATTTGGTTTGTTTAGGACTAGGAGGTATGTAACTAGCTCATTCGCCTATAAATACACACTCATATTGTCACTTAAAACATTTCTAAAACTCTCAAACCCTCTCAAGGATAAACCATACTCATTTACTCTCTCTTGCATTTGGTTCTCTAATAGCCGAACCCATACACGACCCACATTCCTTTTAAGGACACAAGGTGCACCTAAGTTAGCATACAAGGGTGTTACGAAGTTTATACGAGCTAAGGATTGGGTATACCAAGCTTTGAAGCTTAGGAATATTACACGTTTGGGTGTAAACACATTGTGTTGTCTTCTAATATACGAAACTATATACTAGGACTCTTGTAAGTCACTATACCACTCGTATTATATTTGTTTTCCTTGTGAACTAGTCAATATGTCTCGTCAATATATAAATGTCATGCTAGCATGAGTTCACACATAGTAAATGCGAAATATGTGTGTTATAACTCAATGTACATTGCTAATGCACGACTTGTGTGGTGTTAAAATGTGAAGACAACACGTAACACGAGGGTTAATAACAAACAAGATCTTAAACATTTCGTTATATGAAAACGTGGACCTCTGCGCAAACAATAACCCTTATGCATGAAATTTATACGAAACCACACATAAACTTTTCAAGTAAACATGACACTAAGGCTTGGGAACGTATACACTACATAAACAAACGTTTGCATGTAAAACACGACGTGTTTACACGTTAAACACACGACATTTCGTCACTAGGACTTGTCGAACCTTATGTAAATTGCTAGGAGACTAATGGGCCACGTGTACTCGCGTGTAAACCAAACGTAACCACCTTCGAGCCCAACTAGCCCAACAGGCCCAACTACGGGATAACCATGGCTTATAAATAAGCTCATTCGAGCTTATTAATTGAATTAGGAAACTTGGTGAACATATATATAACAAGCATGCATGAGTAAAAACTTTCTATTGGGTCGTGCAAGCCCAACAGCCACGAGTGACCTCAAGGCCCAATAAGCCAAGCCATTGGACCCACAACTTATTTATAAGCTTAATGAGCTTATTAATAATCCAACGAGCTTAGTTGAAACCAATATGGACCATTGCATGATTTAACAACCAAACGGACCTAAAAATGGGCTCGTTAGCCCATTACTATAGCTACTAAAGTCCATAAGCCACAAATAAGCTTTGACAGCTTATTTGTGAGCTTAGACAGCTTATAGGTCTTGTAATAAGCTTAGAAATGCCAATGGGCCATAAAGGAGAAAGCCCAAAAGCTTAAAATAGTTACCGGGTCCATAATGGGCCTAAAAAGCCCATTAATAAGCGTAGCAGCTTATTGAATAAGCCCCACACTTAAAAACAACTTAATTGGAATCTTGAGTGCTTAATAAAACTAGAAAGTAAGTTGAAATCAATAAAGGTAAATGGACCTTTTTATTTACTTCCGGTTAAGGTTATTCGGCCTACAAGTCCAATAGGCCTAAATAAGCTCATCCGAGCTTATTAATAAGCCAAACTAATAATTATAACTAATTAAGCTTACAAGGTACTTTTTATTTCTTCGGAAACTAGATTGGACCATTAAAAAGCTTAATGGACCTTAATGGGCCCAATAAGCTCAATAAGCCAAAATAAACTCGTCTGAGCTTATTTATAAGCTGGCATAGCTTATGTGGCTTATTGGAGTCAAATGAAACATATTGTCTTTAATTAGACTTTATTCGGACTAAAAATGTGATTTTTACAAGTTTAGGGTCTGAATGTGTCAATTTTGAAACTTAGAGGTTTAAAACTATTAACTCACTGTGTTGATAACTTAAGGGACTGTTTCGGGTCATTCTAAAACTTTAGGGACTATTAGAAACATATAAGGACCTAAAGTGTAACTTTGTAAAGTTGAAGGACTAAATATGTACAAGTGAAAACTTAAGGGTCTAAAGTGTAAATACTATATTTTCATAAACTTAAGAGACTATTTTTGTAATTACATAAAACTCAAGGGTAACTTAGAAACAAAGGTGATTTTATAAACACTTAGCGAATCGGACAAATTATATTCGGATATTACACAAGTAAACCTCCAATTTAATAAATACTAATATTTATTAATAACATTTATACGTATACAAAAATGTATGAAATCGTATACCTTCCCAAGGGCCATCAAGTGAATACAAATACATAAAACGTGTACACCACCACACAAGTGATAATAGTATATATATCAACTAGCAATTTATTATAGTTTATACATTAAGTCTTTAGCCTAAATTTGTAGACTAAGACTGGTCGTATTTACTTAGGTATTTGACGGTGATTCATACTTGGATATATACTATCATTTTCAGAGGACTATCTACTAAGGTGAGTTCATAGCCCCATGTTTTATAGTTATTTAAATGATTTACATCTTTGGGGGTGAGAACATGCTTTGTTTTACAAATTGGACGCAAGTGTACATTTTATACAATGATTACGTGTTTGCCTAAGTAGCGATAACCCACTGAGCCCTTTTATCATAAACTGTCAATCACTAGGTTACGAGCGCGAATGTTATAAATAGATCTATTTGGGATTGACGTTCCCGTTTAGGTGAGTAGCGCTCACTGTGCTGGGTTGCCGAACAACAAACGTATGCCATGTCGGATTGGGATGTTGCGGGTTAGAACATCATTCACGGGCATTTATTGGAAATTTATTGCATTCATACATGTCGAGCTTCAGTGTCATGAGCTTAGGAAAATATAATAGCTTTTAGATGTTTAGCATTTGATGCTTAATCATGGACACCTAAATCTTGCGGTCCTACTATTGATTTACATAAACCTATGAATTCACAAACTTTATGTTGACCTTTAAGCATGTGATTCTCAGGTCAAAAAGGCAGCAGAGGTTCTTTGATACATTGGAATCAATAATTGAAGAGTCATATTAAGATTTTGGGGTCTTCATTACATTTTGGCAACAATTGTTTAAAACCGAAAATTTTAATTTATACAATAGAACAATTTGAAGCCATGACGATGAGTAACAAACAAGTATTTTGTTAATCCAATGTAACGTTTTTCAAACGACATGTTTTAGGAGTGTCGTTCACATATCTTGTTCAATTAATCTATGAAGTAATGCCCCGATATTCAACATTCCGCTGCATACCCAGATTTGGGGGTGTTACAGATTGGTAACCACAGAGCCAAGGTTAAAGAGAACCAGTACAAAAGTTTTGTCAGACTATAAGCATTTCCAAACAATGTTTTCACAAATGGGATTTGCACAGGACATACATACATTACTTGTTGCATCCAGGATATATGCTTACATGACATGCATTGTTTTAGCATTAGTAGTTACTAAGTGCTTACATGATTGATATATGGTGGTATATAAAATATAATACGTATATTACTATAAGACTCTTATAAGTAAAACTATAGACGTAACATATAATCTCTCTTATTAATTAATACTAATAATTATTTTTGCTTTTTCAGGAGTCATGTCCCCCCCCCCTTTAATTGCGTCCATCACGTTACCTACACTTTTGTTTACACCGGTTCGGAGCCAGGCAGAGTCTCCTAGGGAGCTGATGAGGAGATATCTGATGGAGGCATCCTGCTAGTCATCGTATTAGGATACAATGGACTTCATATGCAGCCGGTAGGCCCACCATCACCGGATTAAATACCAGGCCTAGAGGATCCACAGACACCGCTAGTTCATCAGGACGAGGATGAGCGTGAGCCTATGTTCGTACAGGCGCATGATCCTGACTACGTGCCAGAGCTTATATACCATGAGTATATACCATTGGAGGATGAGCATGAGTTTCCAGCTGAGGAGCAGCCATTACCTCCTATTGATTCGCCTACTGCTGAGTCACCCGGGTATGTTACTGAGTCGGATCCCGAAGAGGATCTAGAGGAGTACAAGGATGATAAGACAGAGGATGATCCAGTTGACTATCCTATGGACGGGGGAGATGATGGAGATGATGATGAAGGCGATTCATCTAGGGATGACGCCAATGATGAGAATGAGGATGAGGAAGAGGAAGAGGAGGAGCACTTAGCTCCGGCCGAATCTACTATTGTTGTACCTGCTGATGAGCCTGTTTCCCCACTTGAGGGAACAGAGCCTGTTATACCACCACCCTCCACTGACATTACTATTAGGGCTAGGATTACCATTCGGCCTCAGGCTTCCATATCCCTTCCACCAGAGGCAGAGGTTAAGAGACTTCTGGCCATGACTACTCCATCACCATCACCACCTATCTCACTATCACCACCCTCTGCAGGAGAAGGCCTTGCTAGGTTCACGGCCCCACCTGCACATTCATCACCACCACCTGTGCCATCACCATTACTACCATCATCTGGGTGTCCAACCCAAATCCAGACACTCGGGATAGCATCCACTCAGGCCCTTATTGATGCAGTTACTGCCGCATTACCATCACCTCCACTACCACCACTACCACTATCTTTATACATACTACCACCTGTTAACTGTGGGGATGATATTCCCGAGTCCGAGCTGCCACCTCATAAGAGGTTGTGCTTGTCCACTCTAGGCTCTAGATATGAGATCGGGGAGAGTTCTACTACCAGACCTACTAGAGATCGAGGGGTAGACTATGGGTTTGTCAGCACCGTAGATGCTGAAGCGAGATGGCAGGGGATTAGTAAGGTTGGGTATGGTATTAGGGATACTTGGGTAGATCCGCCAGAGGCAGTTCTTGAGATAGCACCTATGATCGTGAGAGAGGTCAATACTAGGGTCACAGAGCTTGCTGAGCTCCATGAGCATGATACACAGGACTTGTATGCCTTACTAGAGGATTCTCAGGATAGTAGGTCTCGTATATCACAGCGAGTCGATATGGACTCGCAACGGGTCGATTTACTTATGGGGGATAGGATGACTCTCTAGGAGACAATATGGATGGTGGAGGAGGAGGCTTATGCTTCCCGAGAGGCTTGGGCTCACTCGATAGGATTGAGTCAGGCGACCCATCAGGAGCTTCAGACCTACCGTGATTGTGTGGATGCATACAAGACCCATCTCCAGGCACATCAGACACAACTACAGCTGCAGGGTACTCTCAATCAGACACAACATCAGGTACATGCGACTCGCTTTCAGATGCAGCAGGCTGAGATAACAACGCTTTGAGAGACTAACCGTAGGCGTCAGACACAGATGGTAGAGACTCTCCGTGTGATAAGAGACATGAGGCGAGAGATGGGCGACATGCAAGCCAAGTTATTAGCACTGCGAGAGCAGTAGAGGAGAGCTAGGTAGCCAACACCAGATGCTAGGATTCCAGATCGTCAGGATGCTTTTTGGGATGCGGACAGTCATGTCTAGTAGTTTATGTTATTATCTTGCTAAGTCATTGTATAGGCATGTTAAGTATTAGGGATTTTTCCCCGCTAGCATAACCTTAGATCTTTTATATTGTATTTGGTGTAATCAGACAACTATTTCATGTAAAATTTTCAAAGTCATGAATGAAATAGATGTGTTATGTTGTACTATATACCTCTCTTATGTTGTTATCTCGTCTATACATTATTATATTCTGTCATAATTATGACCTCATGTTTTTTCTCTTGTGTTGTAGACGAATCATGACACATGCGACAAGACGAGGACATAATACCCTTGGTAACAACACCAACCCAAAAAACATGACTCCAGAATCCATACAAGCAATGATTGACCAAGCTCTTCTGCGAAACTCCACTAATGGAGATGGAAGTCACAGTTCACACGGGGATAACTTGAAAGAACGTGCAAACTGCGCGCCCTTGTTTTTACGCTGACTTCATGAAGTGTCAACCTTTGAACTTAAAGGGGACTGAAGGCGTGGTCGGTTTATCTCGGTGGATTAAGAAAATGAAGTCAGTTTTCAATATCAGTGGTTGTGCTATTGAGAATCAGGTGAAGTTTGCCACCTACACTCTGTTAGGTGCTGCTTTGACTTGGTGGAATGGTCAGATAAGAACCTTAGGTCCTGAGGCATATGCAATGACTTGGGAAGTACTCAAGAAAAAGATAACGGACAAGTATTGTCCGCAGGGTGAAATCAAGAAATTAGAAATTAAGCTGTGGAACCTAAGGGTCAAGGGGAACGATATTCCAGCATACACTGAACGTTTCCAAGAGCTAACCCTGATATGTACCAAGTTTGTTGCCAACGAAACTGAGAAGGTTGACGAGTACATCAGTGGACTTCTTGACAACATTTATAGGAACGTCAAATCTGCCAGACCCAAGACGTTGGATGAGAATATTGAGTTGGCCAATGACTTGATGGACCAGAAACTCCGTACCTACGCAGAAAGGCAGTCTGACAACAAAAGGAAGGCTGATGATTCATCCAGAAACAACCATGGTCACCAACAACAACCCTTCAAGAGGCAGAATGTCGCCAAGGTCTACAATATGGGGACAGGCGAAAATAAGCCGTATGGGGATCTTGCAGTGCACCAAGTGCCACCTTTTCAACCACATGGACCGAGCACCCAAAGTGCCACAATGCAACAAAGTAAGTGCACATTGCTCACAATTGCAAGGAGTACTGTAACACAAATGTTGCAATACTCAGGAAGGGCAATGGGGCAGCTCTAAAGGGAATGGTTGTATTGTGAGTGTGACACCAGGGCATTTCAAGAGAGATTGTCCTAAGTTGAAGAATAAGGATGGAGGGAATGGGAATGCACAAGGCTGGGTGTATGCAGTTGGGAATGCAGAGAAGAGAGGGAATGCATCGGGAAACCCGGATTCCAATGTTGTTACGGGTACGTTTCTCTTAAACAACCACTATGCATCTATCTTATTCGACACTGGTGCAGATAGAAGCTTTATATCCACTGCATTTAGTTCCCTGATTGACATCGTCCCAACTCCATTAGATAATAGTTATGATGTCGAATTAGCTAATGGGAAAATAGTCGGGATAGACACTATTATACGAGGTTGCACTTTAAATTTCTTGGACCATCCGTTTTACATAGATCTAATGCCCGTAAACTGGTAGTCTCCGAGGGTCATTATCGGTATGGACTGGTTAAAAGATATCAGGCCGTGATCGTGTGCTATGAGAAACTCTTTACAATGTTCCCTATGGGAATGAAACATTATACTTTTTTTGTGAAACCAAGTAAGCAACAAGAGAGAATCTCGTTGGACAGTTCCTCATAATTCAAAGGCTCAAGAAGTACATTGCGAAAGATGCTAGGCTTTTGGCGCAAAATATTTCCGCCAATGAAAAGAGGACAAGTTGGAAGGAAAACAAATTAAGGACATACCAATTGTCCGAGACTTTCTTGAAGTGTTTCCCGAGGACTTGCCGAAACTTCCTACGGCTCGACCAGTGGAATTTCATATCCATCTGATCCCAGGAGCCGCGCCCGTAGCTCGAGCACCGTATCGATTGGCTCCATCCGAAATGAAGGAATTATTGGAACAATTCCCAGAGCTTTCCGACAAAGGATTCATAAGGCCTAGTTCCTCACTTTGGGGAGCCCCGATCTTGTTCGACAAAGAAAAGATGGATGGGTCATTCAGTGATGAGCTTGACTACGCGTAGTTAAATAAACAACAGTGAAGATTTCGTTATCCACTTCCCAGGATCGAACGGAATTATTTTGATCAACTCCAGGATCCAGTATTTATTCAATATAGAATCTGAGATCGGGTTATCACCAAGCTTAGAGTGACAAGAGCAAGATCATTCCAGAAGACGGCATACCGAACTCGTATGAGTCATTACGATTTCCCAGTTATGCATTCGTATGACAAATCGCACCTGCGGTATTCATGACCTCATGAACCAGTATGCAGGCCTTTACTTGGGATAAGTTCGTAATTGTCTTCATCGATGACATACTTAGTTTTGATTCAAAGGATAATAAAAAGCATGAAGAACATCTGAAGTCCATTTTGGAATGAGCTTAAAGAAGGATAAGTTTTTATGCCAATATTTCAAAATTGTGAATTTTGGATTTCCGAAGGTACAAATTTCTCGGTCAATGTCATTATAGCAGAGGCAGTACAAGTGTACCCAACCAAGATAGAAAATCTATCAAAGATTGGCATCTCTAAGACACCGACGGAGATCCGCCAATTTTTAGGTCTTGCTGGTTACTATCGAAGATTCATCGAAGATTGCTAAATCAATGATGAAACTTACTCAGAAAGGAATCAAGTTTGACTGGGGTGAAAAGGAAGAGAATGCATTTCAGTTGATAAAGCATAGTTATGCAGTGCACCAGTTCCTGGCTTTACCTGAATGTGAGCGAAGACTTTGTGGTCTACTGTGATGCGTCACACAGGGGTTTAGGTGCTGTGTTGATGCAGAGAGAGAAGGTGATTGCCTAGCTTTCTCGAAAACATAAAAATATCACAAGGAAGAACTACCCACTCGAGATTTAGAACTTGGATCGTGATATTTGCTCTAAAAGATATGATACACTATCTATATGGAGCCATATGCACCATAGGTCACCGACCATAAAAGCCTACAACGACATTCTCCTCGAGTCAAAAGGAGCTTAACATGAGGCAACGCCGTGGCTTAGAATTGCTGATGATTACGATTGTACATTCCGTTACACCACCAACACCCGGGGAAGGGCAAAGGTAGTGGCCGATGCATTAGCCGTAAGTGTAACGATTGAGCCATTGCGGATTTGAGCCTTGGTTATGACTATTGGCTTAAATCTTCCCAAACAAATATTAGAAGCTCAGATCGAAGCCCAGAAACCAGAGAATCTTTTGAATGACGATGTAAGCGGCATGATCAGAAAGGATATATCCAAGGAGAAATTGGAACCACGCGTCGATGGAACTTTGTGTTTAAATGGAAGGAGTTGGTTACCTTGCTATGGTGACTTAAGATCCGTAATTATGCATGAATCCCACAAGTCGAAGTATTCTATCCATCCCGATTCCGAAAAGATGTACCAAGACATGAAGAAGCTATATTGGTGGCCAAACATGAAGGCTGACATTTCTACCTATGTTAGCAAGTGCTTAACATGTGCGAGGGTCAAGGCCGAACACCAAAGGCCATCAGGATTGTTAGTAAGTACCCAGCAATACCCGCGTGGAAGTTGGGGATAAACTCATGAAAGTTTTGTTCTCCAAGCTTCCTAAGATCGTCACAAAGGTTTTGACACAATAAGGGTGATTGTGGATCGACATACAAATCTGCACACCTCTTACCAAAAAGGGAGAATGACCCATTAACAAGTTGGCAAGGTTGTACCTGAACAGATAGAAGCAAGACACAGAATACTGTGTCAATCACTATGATCCGTAATGGAGATTCACGAATCTAATTTTAGGATTCATTTCATAAAAAAAAAAAAAGCTTTGGGTACAATATGTATAGACTCTCACTGCAGTCCCATCTAGAAACTAATGGCCAGAGCGAGAGGACTATTCAAACTCTCGAGGACCTGCTACGTGCTTGCGTGATTGATTTTGGCAAAGGATGGGTTAAGCATTTGCCACTAACCGAGTTTTCATATAACAATATTAGTCACCTAGCATAGATATGCTCGCCACCTTATGAGGCACTGTATGGGTCGAAAATGTCCGATCACCGGTGTGCAGGGCCGAAGTTGGAGAAGCTCAATTGACTGGTCCGAAATTGATCCAAGAAACAACAAAAAAGATCATCCTGATCAAGCAGAGGATAAAGGCTGCATCAGGAATCCGACACAAGACTACGTTGATCGAAGAAGCGAAAGCCAATGGAGTTTGAATGTTGGGATAGGGTTATCTCAAGGTCGCACCTTAAAAGGGGTTGTACGATTCGTAAGAGCGAGGCAGGAGCTGAATCCGAGATACGTCGGACCATTCAAGGTGATAGCCAAAGTTGGGAAAGTTGCCTACAGGCTGGAACTTCCCCAAGAGTTTAGCAGAGTTCACCATACCTTCCATGTGTCTAATCTGAAGAAATGCTACGCTGACGGAACCATTAGTCATCGCCGTTATGAAGGAATTCACGTTTGACAGCTAAGACTCCATTTGCGGAAGCGCCCGTTGAAATCATGGAACGTGAGATCCAAAACTATTGATCAAGCTGATACATTGTTAAGGTTCGCTAGAACTCTAAGGGGGATGGTAGAGGTCCTAAGTTTCACCTGGAAACGTGGAAGATTCTTCAAGACAGAATACTACAACTCTTCACAAACCGGGCTTCGTCATCCACTACAAGGTCTTAAGCTTTGAGGACAAAGCTCTTTTAATGGGTGGAGACTATAACATTCCTCAATTTCAGGTCATTTTACGACTCCTATTGTTCGTCACTATTTATTTTGGTCCGATACGTGTTTACTTTTAATGTTTATTTTTAAGCTAAATCGTATATACTAGAAATGATCAATTAATGTAAACGGTCATCAAATAAATTAAGGTTTACATCAACCAAGTAAAATATGATTATTAAGAAGATAATTATTAACTTCGCGTATTCTATTTTAATTGGTCACATAAAAGGGTTTACGTTTCACAATAAAATATACTTAGACACACCCCGGAAATACCTAGACTTACCTAGACTAAAACCAATACCCACTTTTAAAACCTTAACACAAAGGTTTAATAAATTTTGTGTATACCACCCACTATAGCCGAATTATGGGACCAAAACAACTAGAAATCTTCCTTTGATCCTTAAGTACATGTACAAAGTTCCATTAATTAATTTTAGTCCTTAATGTCTCCCACTAACCTATTACACAATGGTTAATAACCATTGTGTCTCTTTTTCTCCTTAATGTCTCCCACTAACCTATTACACAATGCTTTGACAGCTTATTTGTGAGCTTAGACAGCTTATAGGTCTTGTAATAAGCTTAGAAACGCCAATGGGCCATAAAGGAGAAAGCCCAAAAGCTTAAAATAGTTACCGGGTCCATAATGGGCCTAAAAAGCCCATTAACAAGCGTGCAGCTTATTGAATAAGACCCCACACATAAAAACATTACTTAAATTGAGTCTTGAGTGGCTTACTAAAACTAGAAAGTAAGTTTTTAAAATCAATAAAGGTAACATACCTTTTTTTTTTTACTTTCATTAAGGTTATTGGGCCTACAAGTATAAATAGGCCGAAATAACTTATCCGAGCTTATTAATAAGCTAAACTAATAATTATAACTTAAATAAGCTTAAAAAGTACTTTTGTATCTTCGGAAACTAGATTGGACCATTAAAAAGCTTAATGGACCTTAATGGGCCCAATAAGCTCAATAAGCCAAAATAAGTTCATTTGAGCTTATTTATAAGATGGCACAGCTTATGTGGCTTATTGGAGTCAAATGAAACATATTGTCCCTAATTAGACTTTATTCGGACTAAAAATGTGATTTTTACAAGTTTAGGGACTGAATGTGTCAATTTTGAAACTTAGAGGTTTAAAACTATTAACTCACTGTGTTGATAACTTAAGGGACTGTTTTGGGTCATTCTGAAACTTTAGGGACTATTAGAAACATATAAGGACCTAAAGTGTAACTTTGTAAAGTTGAAGGACTAAATATGTACATGAAACCCCCCATATTTAAAAAGGGTCTAAAGTGTAAATACAATATTTTCATAAACTTAAAGGACTGTTTTGTAATTACTTACAACTCAAGGGTAATTTATAAACAAAGGTGATTTTATAAACACTTAGTGAATCGGACTAATTATATTCGGATATTATACAAGTAAACCTCCGATTTAATAAATACGAATATTTATTAATAACATTTATACGTATACAAGAATGTGTGAAATCGTATACCTTCCCAAGGGCCATCAAGTGAATACAAATACATAAAACGTGTGCACCACCACACAAGTGATAACAGTATATATATCAACTAGCAATTTATTGTAGTTTATACATTAAGTCTTTAGCCTAAATTTGTAGACTAAGACTGACCGTATTTACTTAGGATTGAAGGGATTCATAACTTGGATATATACCTCATTCATTTTCAGAGGACTATCTACTAAGGTGAGTTCATCTAGCCCCATGTTTATAGTATTTAAATGATTATAACTTGGGGTGAGAACATTCTTTGTTTTTAACCAAATTGAACGCAAGTGTAACATTTTTTATACAATGATTACGGTTTGCCTAAGATAGCGATAGACAACCCACTATCCCTTTTATCATAAACTGTCAATTCACGAGGTGTGAGCGCGAATGTTATGAAATAGAATCTATTATGGGGAATTGACTTCCCACCGTATGGTTGAGTAGCGCTCACCTGTACGCCGGGTTGCCGGACAGCAGGGACAAACGTATACCAAGTCGGATTGGGATGTTTTCGGGTTAGAACACCATTCACGAAATGGCATTATTGGCAATTTATTGCATTCATACATGTCGAGCTTCATCTCAATGAGCTTTGGAAAACGTTATTGCTTTTATGATGTTATGCATTTTTTTGCTTAACATACACATAGAAATTCTTTGCGGTCCCTACTATTGATTTACAATAAACCTAATGAATTCACAACTTTATGTTTGACGTTTTAAGCATGTTTTCTCAAGGTCAATACGGCATGAGTTAGTGATACATTAATATAGATTCACTTTCAATTGAATTAGTTCCTTCAGTTTATCAAATCTTTGTCACGTCTTATTTCTCAACTCTTTCTGGTGAACAAATTGTTATAAACCGAAATTTTATTTATACTGTTACACAATTTGAAGCCATGACATAAATGTAACAAACAAAGTATTTGTTACCAATGTCATATCCTTTTTGCAAATGGACACGATTTTTATCTTGGGTTCGTTTCCTCATATCTTATGCTATTGATCTATGAAGTAACGCCCTCTGATATTCAACATTCCGCTGCAACCCAGATTTGGGGGTGTTACATATAAGTCGAAAATTAGTTTTGACAAAAACAATTTAAGGTGACTATTCTCAGCATGGCATGGTTGTTCATGAATTAGACATAGGTAATCAGGCTATGTATAATTGAGGACTAACGATGCAATGCTTATTTTTGTCAAATTAACGTTATGCATAAAGCAGTATCAAATTGGTTTTATATTTTGATAAATTAATTCACAAGATGGAAACAAGGTAGTTTATAGGATGACAACAAAATGATTTTTGAGTTAACCGTAAGATGGTTTATAATATGATAGTTAAATAGTTCATAAGTGATAGTAAAATTTTCATAAGTTGATGGTAAAACAATTTTTTTTATGGTGATAACAAAATAGGTCCTTAAGTGATAGCAATATGGTTTATATGATAGTAGGAAAATAATTTATAAGATAGTAGTTTGCTAAGCAATGATAAAGTAGTTAATAATTTAGTAAGAATAGTTAATAAAATGATGGTTTATTAAATGATAGTAAGATAGTTTATCAATGATAGTGAAAACGGTTCGTAAAGTGATTGTAGAAATATTTAAAGGGCAATAATAATTTAAAAAGTGGCTTGTATAAATAAATAGGGAATTAAAGTAAACTCGAC
The DNA here is from genome assembly GCA_026074375.1 of Tanacetum coccineum. NCBI lineage: Eukaryota > Viridiplantae > Streptophyta > Magnoliopsida > Asterales > Asteraceae > Tanacetum > Tanacetum coccineum. The sequence goes on along the minus strand of BQNB010001608.1, from coordinate 85,321 downwards.
GAAGTTTTCACGACGCATAAATTTGATAGGAAAATTTAAATCATCAACACATATGACAAAATTTAAAAGAAAGTACAACGCGAACTCCTATAGGGAATAGAGTCTAAGATAGTTCCAATTTAGGTTTCACTAGGCAAGATGGGAAAGTCTCCTCCTTAACATTAACGCTCAATACACATTATTACTTCATTGGGCTACAATCTGCGCCCTCGTGTGAACTCATTCTTGGTCTTATCGTTGTACTTCTTCAATCGAACGAAGTATAAGAAAAAGAAATAAGTCGGATTCCAAAGGTCGTGATCCAAATATGAAATGTTACAAGGTGACGGGTTATAGTCGTGTTCGAATAAATTAGCATGTTTCTAGGCGGCGGTCTCAAGATGTCGTTGGTGTTTTAACAGTATGAGGCGGGTGTTCAACTCGGAGTCGAATGATAAGGTAACTATTAGGATCGGCGGACTATGACAAGTTTCAATGTTATGTAAAACAGTATTATGTAAAGTTATATAAAGTTTTAAAGACCATCGTGTCATTCACAATGTCTTGGGAAAAGTCCTAGTATTTATATAAATGACTTTTATATAAGGCAAGTGTAAAAGCACGTAAGGCAAATGTAAACGCAAGTATGGGAAATGTAAGCATGTAGTGTAAGCAAGTAATGTAAGCAAGTAGTGTATGCACATGAAAAAGTTTTATGTGCTACAATGTTTGTGAAAACGGTTATAGTCTAGGTAAAATATGCAACCTAGTTCTCTATAACCTTAGCTCTAGATACCAATCTGTAACACCCCCAAAATATGTCGCAGCGGAATCGTAACCGAGGGTATTACTTCATAATACAATAGCACAAGATATAAGAGAACGACCTCTAAATGAGTCGTTTAAAAGATAATTTCGTTGATTTAATTGAAATTTAAAAAGTTATAACATTTGTCCCAAAGTAGCATCAAAATGAAAGACTAAAAATAATACAACGAGATTGATAGTTTGAACGCAAGTAGAAATTCATGAATGAAATCCTGAAAAGTTTAAACTCCAATGCACATCAAGAACGTCAAGCAGCTTTTTCACCTGAGAAATACATGCTTAAAAGTTTCAACATAAAGTTGATGAATTCATATGTTTAAGTAAGTAACAAAGTTGTACCACAAGGTTTAAAATATGTATTGCATGGTATACAATATTCGGGGAAGTGATTACGATTGCACTAAGCTCATGACACCGAAACTAGACAAAGTTATGTATGCCAATCAATTTCAGACAAAGTAAGTACCCCAACGAATGCTAATCAATTTCAGACAATCAAAATATCCTAGTGAGTGTCCTTAGTGAGACACCTAAAATCCGACATAGTATATGCCCACTAGCCTTGTAGACACCAATCCTGGCCGAGGATGTCACTCCCAATAGATCTATTTATTACACTGTCTTACACAAAGTATTAACGTTTCAGTGATATTTAGGGCATAGAGGATTAACGTATAAATAGGCTAATCTATAATCAGTTGAAAGAAGGTAAAGTATTTGCATTCATAAGTGAAAACAATCAACGAATCTCACTTTTGAGATTTGTAAAGTAATTGTAAAACAAGTGAAAGCGGGGCTATAAACTCACAAAGTCTTAAAAAGTAATCGCAGTGTTATAAAATAAACAAGCATGTAAACAAGTTTGTAAACGAGTTTGTAAATGAGTATGTAAATAAGTATGTAATCTAGTTTTTGAATAAGCATGTATTCTCCCCCAAAATATTTAAAAGAAGTAAAGGGGCCATGAAACTCACCTTAAGTGATGGAATTGATTTCTAGAAAAATCAACTAAGAATGTCGTCGATAAGGACCGGTATGCAACCTATTTAATTATAGGTCGATATAGAATAACGCGTGAAAATATAGAACATTGCACTATATTTTATCTTGTTATATCACCACCTAATAGTTTTAGACTTAGCTTATAAATCAAAATAATGATTTCGTTTAGTTTACCATTTTTATTATTTTTACAATGACAATATATATATATATATAATCTAATTAATTTATAAAATAATATTTATAAAGTTAAAAACGCGTATAAATATTATATAAGTGATGCAATAATATTTCCTAAGGTTTTTATAGTCCAAACAGACTCCAAAACGTCTGAAACCTCAATTTTATTATTCATGTCAGGAACATACATTTGCAAATAGTGTGCAGAAATTTTCATGTCATTGTTCGAAAAATAGTCCAAGTTTGATTAAAAATAACTTATACGTTATACATTTTCGGGCTTCAAAACTCGCGTTACATTACCCAAAAATCGTTCTGAACAAGTTTCTGGTTTTATACTTAAGCCCCATTCCATCCATTCTCTATCTCTAACATTACAACCCACATCTCACTCTTGTTCTTGGTTTGATCATAAGATTACATGTTTCTACACCGTTTTTTGAGTTCTTTATGTCCACGGATTCGTATTAAAATGAACTAACACATTTTTTAGGTTTTAACTCGCTAAAAAGTCTCTAAACTACTGTTTGGAATATGCTATTAAGGGAGGTATTTTATACATTTTTAGGTTTTAACTCACTAAAAAAGTTTCATTTTTAGGTATTTTTACCTCATTTTCACACAACAACATCCTCTAATCTAACCAATTCAACCTCTTCCACATTCAAAACATCTAAACTAACCTAATCCCATCTGACACTTAACAATATAATGAACTATCTTATGAAATCAAATAAGCTAGTTTATGAATAACAAACTTGACAACATGATTAATAATCATATAAGTAAGTAGTGTTCTTGATTTCTTTGTAAATATTTATAAAAGTCTACTAGTTGGTGATATAACTTAATAATCATGATGTTCATGCACATAAATATATTATGTAAGCATAGAATAATGTATAAACATAATCAAAATGTATGAAAATACAAAATGAAACCTAGGCTTTGATTTTTAACCTAAAAACCTTATAAAACCCAACTTGAAAATCTTGAAACCCTAACTTAGATCTTGAAACCCAAGCTTGAAATCATCTTGGAATACCTTAGATATTAATCTTAAACACACTAGTATGCTTGGTATATCAAGAAAATGGAAAACTATGAAAACTTTTCTAGCTTATTTTGAGTTGTGGGCTTATGGAGAGAAACAAGAGGGATTTTTTGATTTTTGCAAGTGAAATGGAAGTGATATAGCTAGTTGTATGCATTGCTTTATATAGGGAAAATATCTAGAGAACACATGGTACAAATCATTCATGAAATTTAGGAAGGGGTGGTGAGGCGTGTAAGAGATTGGAAAGGGGGGAGTAGGCATGTAAAGGATTAGCTAGGTTGTGTAAGAAAGAGGGTGAGAGTTGGTTTGACTCTTAGAAGAAACTAGCTACTTAGCATATGATATTAACTTAGCAAGGTGGTTTTTGGTTTGTGTATGCTAAGGGTGACCGGTTGGGTTGTATTACGGGGAGAGAAATGTTTAATTTTTGATAAATTATAGATATTGAGGGTATTAATAAATGTGGTATAATTTACATGCATGCATGAAAGTCCATAACGTGAAATGTAAACGTTTTACATAAAGTATAAAAATAAAATATGAAAAGTTATAAATTATCTTAGAAATAATTATATAACACTTGCTTGACGTAAACTTTTATTTGTTTGATGCTAGTTTACGTTAATTGTTGATTTTCGGTTTACGCGATTTAACTTAACGGTTGAAATTAAAAGTAAATGCGTAAAAGTTCAAAGTAAATAGTTTGAATTTATTGACGTAAAATGACCTCAAATTGTGGGTTGTCACATATACCTTGAGTAGTTGTCTACTATAACCAAGGTATATAAGTTTTTTCTGTAACTTTGGATAGTCGGTGGACCAACCAGGTCCATATGTAAAAGTTCTAGACACCTTGTAGTGGAAACCATATTTTTAGCCTTATGGCTAGCATGGACTTGTTTTCCTATGTTGCAAGCATCGCAAAAATGGTGTTCACATTTTAGATTTAGCGAGTATCTAACAAGCTATTTGAATGATAGCGATTGTATAAGTCGCCTATTGGCGTGACCCAATCTTCGATGCCAAAGCGTCGAAGTATCATCTATAGAGGTTTAGCAAATTTTATCTTTACTGGTGTTTCCTATTTTCATTACATAAAGACCATTTTTCCTTATCCTTCTTCCTATGATAACGTCGTCTTTATGTATTTCACTTCTGGTTTCACTAAATAGTACTTTACATTTTTTATCAAAAATTTGACTTATACTAAGCACGTTAAAGTTAAGATTATCTACATGACTAACATCATGTATAGTTAGGGAGTTATGAGTAATCGTACATTTGCCAATGATTTTGCTTTTGTCGCTACTACCAAACACTATGTTAACTCCGTCGTAAGCTTGGTAAGTGAAGAATAAGCTTTTGTTACCGGTCATGTATCTCGTACACCCACTATCTTTGATCCATTCATCCGGTTCCAAATCTACCTTTAGACATACCTAAAAGCATAAGACAACTCAAGCATCTGGTCCCCAATATCTCGTGGGTTCATTTACGTTATACACGCCATTCATTTGGTTCACAAATAGAAACGGTGGACGTGGGTTATAAGGTGCAAAGTTTGGTGTTTGAAATTGATATCCGTTGTAAGGGTTGTAGTTCCAATTTACATAGTTGTAGTTGCTCTTTAGAAAATGGTGTTTTGTCTCCTAAGTGGTGTTTTAGGTCTTGATTGAACCTTAGGCTTACTTCTTGTAAGACCTTAGCCATATGTTAAAGATGGTGGTTGATTAACATTTTTAACAGTATCATTAGGTAACTTTTCTTAGTTATAATTACAAAATCCGTTCTAGAAGGTGTGGATGGTTCAAATTTGTTTTATGTTAATACAGGATCCCGGATCCCTTGGATTGAACTAGCCGGATCCCTTTCAAAGGGATCTGCTGGATCCGCCTCATCAAAGGTGTTTTCTTAGCAGGTTTGGTAGATTTCACTTGTTTGAATTCTCTAGTCGAAGCTACACATTCTGTAAATCCTAGTCCTCTTTTATCGTTAGATGACTTTTGATTACTAAGCATTTCATGTAGACATTGAGCAATATCTTTAAATCTGACATGTTTAGACACAAGAATATCATTTCAATGCGAATTTGTTAGGAATACAAAAAGTATCAGTCACTTCCAATATAGTTAGTCATAGCTAGTAGTAAGTCGAATATGTAAGATTAGTAAGCTAACCGGGCCAAAGTCACATGGAAAGCCCATAACCAAGCCCATGGCCGGTTATTGCTTAGAGTATTTATACCCTCTCCACACATGGAGAGGGTGTTGGTTGTTCATTTCTCACACACACTTAATCTAATATTCTCTTCTTTGTTTCTCTCTCTAAGTGTTCATCCAACCACATCTTTTTCTCTCTAAAACTCTCAACTAATTCCATACTTTATGTGTTAAGATATTCTACAATTGGTATCAAGAGCCATGGGGTGTTTGTAAAGGTTTTGTGTGTGTTTTTCTACTCTTTTTGCTCATTATTTTGGTTCGATCCATTCAAAAAGTTTTCACTTTTTGATGGTCTAAAAACCATAAAGCTTTAAACTTTCTTATTTATTTATCTTTTTTTAGGCTAGATGTACAAGAAAATCTTTGAAAAATCATCAAAAACTTCATCTTTTTTAGTATTTTTTGTTACACAAAGGGTTTTGTACCAAGAATCTTGATTTCAAAATTTTCATGTAAAAACGTTAAAGTTTGTGTTTTAAGGTTCTAATAGTCTTAGATAGGTAAGAAGTACAAGAAAAATCGGATAAAAACGTCAAAAAGTAAGTCTTTTTAAGATTTTTGTTTTTTGAGTTTCGAAGTGTATTGGGCGAACTATACGTATAGGCGAAGTATACAAGTTTGTTATTAAGGCTATTTATACTTTTTGTTCAGGCGAAGTATACGAGTTTCTATTCAGGAAAACTATACGTTTTGTTCAGGTGAAGTATACGAGTTTCTGTTAAGGCGATTTATACGTTTTATTCAGGCGAAGTATACGAGTTTCTGTTAAGGCAATTTATATGTTTTGTTCAGGCGAAGTATACGAGTTTCAGTTCAGGTGATTTATACGTATCTTCAGGCGATTTATACGTAGTGTTTGCTCAGGCGATTTATACGTAGTGTTTGCTTAAGCGATTTATACATTGTATCTAAAGGCGATTTATACATCCTCCTTTAGGTGATTTATACATTTTTCGTGGGTGATTTATACGCCTTACTTGGGAAAACTATACACTTTCATTAGGAGAATTATATGGTTGTTCTTTGATTTGTAAAATCCCGTGAAAACTTGATTTCCTAGTTTTATCAAGAATTTTAAATCCCGTGTATTCCAAAGACTCAACTTCATTAATCAAACCTCACTTTAACACAACAACCTCCAATCACTGTACGATCATCTTTTATCTTATCACATTAAACTGGATTCAATTATTCCACTTGGACAAAAGAATACTCTTGCTAAGTATATGATACTCTCCGGTGCTGACAATCTTCCACCTATGTTGGACAAGGACTTGTATGATCCTTGGAAAATTCGAATGGAACTTTACATGTAAAATAGAGAGCATGGAAGAATGATACTTGAATCAGTTAAAAATGGTCTACTTATTTGGCCTACTATTGAAGAGAATGGAGTGATCAGAACAAAGAAATATGCTGAATTATTTGCTGCTAAGATAATTCAAGCTAATTGTGATATGAAAGCTACCAATATCATTCTTCAAGGTCTACCAGCTGATATCTATTCACTTGTGAATCATCATAGAGTTGCTAAAGATTTAAGGGAGAGCATTCAATTACTGATGCAAGGTACCTCTTTAACTAAGCAGGAAAGAGAGTGTAAGCTATATGATGCATTTTATAAGTTTACTCACATCAAAGAGGAATCACTTCATAAGTATTACTTGAGATTCACTTAGTTGATTAATGACATAAACAGTTACAACATGAAAATGGAGCAGTTTTAAGTTAATACCAAGTTCTTAAACAGTCTTCCACCTGAATGGAGTAAGTTTGTGACTGATTTCAAGCTCGTAAAGGATTTGCATACTACCAACTTTGATCAGCTTCATGCATATCTTGAACAACACGAACTCCATGCAAATGAAGTCCGTCTTCTGCGTGAACGCAATCAAGATCTACTTGCGTTTGTTGTAAATCAGTAGATGACACCACCTCACTTCAACACTTATCAGTCTTCATACAACAATCCTTAGATTCAACAATAGTTTCCACCATCTCTGTATGGATCAATTCATCCAATCAACATTACTCATCTACTTATCCATTACAACCTTAATTCAATCAGTCATCCGTTCTACCATCATATCCATATCAGTCTCAAATGAATCATCAAACCTCATCTGTTCCACAAATTGCTTATCAATCACCTTAAGTTTCTACACAACCAATAACTGAGTCGCCTCTTGTGGACTCGGGTTTTGCTGTTCTTGTTTTCTCTCCAGGAGATGATCCAATCGCTTGTCTCAACAAGGCAATGGCTTTTCTAACGGCTGTAGCTTCCTCAAGGTTCCCCTCAACTAATAATCAACTAAGAACTTCATCAAATCTAAGAAACCAAGCTACTATTTGAGATGGTAGGGTCACAGTGCAATAAGTTCAGAGGAGACAATGTCAAAGTTATTCTGGTACTAGGTATAAGAGTAATGCTACTAGTTCTGGGGGAAACAATGCAAGCGGACATGCAAGGGTTGTTAAATGTTATAACTGTCAAGGTGAAGGACATATGGCTAGGCAATACACTTAGCCTAAGCAACCAAGGAATGCAACATGGTATAAGGATAAAGAAATGTTAGTTGAAGCTTAGGAAGCTGGACAAATTTTGGATGAAGAGCAACTCGTATTTCTTGCAGATCTAGGGGTTCCAAACGGTCAGGCTGTTCAGACAATCATTCCAAACAATGCTTCTTTTTAGACTAAGGATCTTGATAATTATGATTCTAATAGTGATGATATCTCAAATGAAAAAGTGGTTCTTATGGCCAACATTTCCAACTATGGTTCTGACTTATCTCAAAGGTACCTCATTCTGAAACCTATCTTAATGATATGGAAAATCAAAGTGTGCATGCAATGCAGGATTTTGAACAAACACCAACTGTGGATTTTACAGATAATGAGATACATAGTGATAGCAATATCATTCCATACTCTTAATATTTGCAAGAAACACAACAGGAAAATGTTCAAGATACTAATTTGCAGGCACAACAAGATTTAATGATCTTATCTTTGATAGAACAAATGTCGGAACAAATGATTAATCATGTAAATAATTGGGAAAAGGATAATAAGGAACATAATACTGAATCAGTAACCGCTGAGCTAGAGAGATATAAAGAATGAGTAAAAACTTTTGAATGATGTCTTAATATTAATTTAAGTAGTCGTGAAAAAATTATTGATTCTCAAATGGATGATATGATTAGGGAGAAGCTTGCACTGAAAGAACAAGTTGACTCACTTGAGCAAAATCTTTCTAAACAAATCAAAGAAAAAGAATGTTTGTTGCAAACATTCAATGTTTTCAAAAGTGAATCCAAAGAAAAGGAAGATAAATATATGCAAAACGAAATTGATTTGGAAAATAAGATAAAGGAACTTGATAATATTCTTTTTAAAGTGGGTCAATCTGCTCAAACAGTACATATGTTAACGAAGCCTCAAGCTTTTTATGATAATCTACACAAACAAGCTCTAGGTTATCAAAATCCGTTTCATCTTAAGAAAGCTCAGTGGATTAAACCAACCTTGTATGATGGTATTGTTATTTCTGATAAACATGTTGTTATGCCTGTGATTGATGATGAGGAAACATTGATTTTGGAAAAAGTGAGTCGATAAAAAATGTTTGAAAAAGAAAAGGATCCAAAGGCCATTAAACAAAACATTTCTCATAAACCTATTGATTATGAAAAATTAGATAGACTATCTGATGTTTTGGGAAACGTTTTACTCCACAACAAGAATTGTCGGCTGAACAAGCATTCTGGTTGCGTATGTCCAATCCTACCAGTAAACCTTCGGATGCATCCCCTGTCAAAATAGAAGCTCATAAGGAACTTCCTAAGGTTAGCTTGGTGAATGAAAGCCTTAAAAAGCTTAAATTTCACATTGCCAGATTTGACAATGTGGTGAAGATAAGGACTACACCTGATGCTCGTACAGAAGGTGAATGGGGGTTTGAACATACAAAAGCTATTTTTAACAATGAAATTATTTCATTTCTAAAATCTTTAAAAGTCATCTTTAAAGTGTTTGATAGAGATCTTCTAAATAAAATAATGGAAGTACAGACAGTTTTTGACCAAATGGACGCTGCTGTTCAACAGTTTTCAGTCGACAAACAATGTTTGGAAATTGCTAAAAAAGAATTACTTTTAGAAAATGATCGACTCTTACAACAAATCATGTCTCAAGATGTTCTTTTAACTGTGATGAATTTTATGTCTTTGCTTGATGACTCTGTAAATATGGACGGAAAGAGAAAAAAATCTTGTAATCTTGAGGCTGAGCTTTTGAAATCACAAAATACGTTTAATGATCTTTTAAAAAATTACTCACAACTTAAAAAACATTTTATTTCTCTTGAATTGCCAATACAACTTAATCAAGAAATTTTTTAAAAAGATGAATCTTGTCATAATAAAAATGATCTCGAAATTCTAGAATTTTTTGAAAATAATGATTTGAAAGCTCAGCTTCAAGACAAAGACAATACCATTTGTAAGTTGTAGGATATTATAAAATCAATGAGAGAGAAGTCCAAGGAAGAGAATGGCAATTATGATTATGGTGAAATAGAGACCAAAAATGTGGAATTAGAGAATAGTATGGCAAAACTGATTTCAGAAAATGAGCGTCTTTGTAATGAAATTAATTATGTGAAACATGTTTTTAAAGAGCAGTTTGACTCAATTAAAAAGACACGTGTTCGCACTAAAGAACAGAGTGACTCTTTAATTGATAAACTGAACTTAAAATCTACTAAAAATGAGGATTTAAAAGCTCAAATTCAAGATAAGGTTTTTGTGATCACATCATTGAAAAACAATTTATGAAAATTAAAAGGAAAAGAAATTGTTGATATTGCTGCATATAACACCCCGCATTTTCAGGTTATATTCCGATTTCGATAATCTCATAATATAATTATTCTATCAAGTTATTGGGCATGTTGCGCATGTATATCTCAAGGCCTATGCGAATCCATACGCTTCATGAATTTAACCAAGGCATTCATAGGCGTGATTAGTATTACGTCAAATTATAACACCATGTATAGCTTCTCTACACTCGCTAAGACTTTACATGAACCCTTCATATCCGTTATGTAAATTATTTACGCGACAAGAAAATTGTACACTCACGCTCATTTAATCCAAGTGAAAATAATTGAACCCAACTCCACCAACATGTTAACTTGTATAAAGCAAGGATAGACAAAGTCTTAAAAATAAAATAGTCATGTACACTTCTACAAAATAGCATATGTCGACTGGTCCTTATCCGTTATTATGTCCATACACGTTTTCCTTGTTTTTTTTAAACTTGGAAGATATTCACAAGAGATCTAAATTCCTTTTATCCAGCATATAAAAGCCCTAACTATTCTCCTTGCAAAGTATATCCATCTCGTGATAACCTAGCTGCTAATCCCTCTTGGTTTTGCTTCCACGTTCCCAACAGTAACCAACTTTTATCTCCTGTGCATTGACCATGTGTTAAACCAAGAAATTCTTACCCTTATTAAGTCAACAATCAAACGTGAACTCACACCACAACACTATGCATACCTCTTATTCATGCATAAAAGAGACCAAGTTTGGTTCTTTGAAAACACAGCAATAACACAACTCATATACCTTATAATCCCTTCATCTTACTTGGTTCCTTATCTTCCTGGTTTCGACATACAAGCATAACCAAACCTCACGCCATTACTTTTCCACAAACACTAAACCACATTCAACACTAGCAAGCAGGGAGAACTATCGAGTTGGCACTAGGGCAAAATTAGGGTTTTCTTTTGGTTTGAAGCTAGGGTTCGGTTGGGTGCACGCAATAACCAAGTCATTCCCTAGTTCTTTTTCGCATTCATCCAAGAGTATTGTGAGCTATTTTTCTTGTTAGTTAATCTATTATTCATATTCAATTTGCATGTCATAGTCGTGTGCCTGAACTCCTCTAAATAAAAAAAAACCAAACAGTTGGATACTTTCTGTTATGTCACTCGAGTAACAGTAAAAGTTCTTATGAAACCTGTAAGACAACTAATAAATCATGGACCATAGTTATGTTAGGATATTGAGTGTAAGCCTCAGCCCATAGATAGCTTAGATGCGTAGTTTAGGTAGAAAGAAATCGGGTATAGTTGTCCTGCTTCACTATTTTTTTAAAACAGCCCAGGTAGGTCGATTTTAGGCCTTTATTCGACTCAATTAAACTAAGAGCTAAGGTCGATGTTTAGGGGCTTTTTCTAGTTGGCATGACCATCTGCATCCCAAAATTTAAACCATCAAAAACGGCTCTGTAACAAGCTCGTAAATTGATCATAAGTTTGTACAACTGCCATGTGTTTTAAAAAAAATGCTCACACTTAGGTTATGACACCCTCACCTTTCGACCAACTGTTGACACAATTAGAGTTGGAATTTAGGGCAGGAAGCGGGGGCGTTTCATAGCTAGCATAGCGAGCCTTATTTAGTAATTCGAATCGTCTTATACGGTTAAGAAACGGACTCGCAATCGCAGTCCAAAGTTAGCACGGCTGTCACATGGTTATTACTGTTGACAGGAGGGTCGACGCCCTCTACTTTGCACTCGTTTTTAACTAATTTAACCAATGCAAGGCTTAAGCTTATGAAGGGCAAATGATAGTAGGCCTAACCTAGTTTACAAAAATACTTTTACCTCATCCTAGAGTTAAGTGACGAAGCCACAAATTGCTTTTAAAGTCCTGACCACGCACGCCTTTATCAACTGAAATGGGCCATCTATTTTCTAAGTATAGAAACTGCCAAGCGACCCATTCATGTTTAGCCCTATTTTCAACTACTTAAACGACGTTTTTAGTCGAAACTTATTTAATGAAATTTGTAGCCTACCCAGCGGAGAATTCAAACATACTTTTATTTGCTAATTTCGTTAACTAACGAATATGTAAATTAATTTCAAAACTCCAGCCAACACATTATAAAACTTAGTAATAAATACGTTTTACTCCAAAAGTAAAACGTTAATGTTTCGACTAATTAATTAACCCACTTAGAGACCGAATCAAGGGCTGACCTAACTAATGAATTAAGGTACATGCAACCTAGTTTCTTAAAAAATTCGAAGTCATAAACTATATGCTTATATTTTAGCCACGTTGACCCGATAGAGTTGACCACTTTTAAAAAGGAGACATTATTTTCAAATAACGTTAAATTCAATTATACTCCAAGGATGCATACGCTAGGGACGAGATTGCAAGTGTTTATATTATTCTTCCGTTTAGTAAATATGTATTATTTATTTATAGGTTGCGGATAAAGCTTTTTGCATCGTTTTTCTTGCCACTACTTCACTCTTACGTTGTCATTACTTGATGTGAGTTTATAATCCCCACTTTTATACTTTTTCAATCATTTATCAAATCTCGGGGATGAGATCATGTTTGTTTTACAATATGGATGCAAGTACATTTTAAACTCAAATATTACGAGTTTGCTTAAGTAGCTATAACCCACTATGCCCATATCATGAATTGTTAATTGCATAGATGTAATTGATAATTACATTATATGAGCGCGAATGTTATGAATAGATCTATTTGAGATTAACATCCCCGTTCGGGCAAGTAGTGCTTGCTAGTATACCGGTTGGCCAAAAACGATGAACGTATACCATTTGGATTCATGGATGTTACGGGTTGAACATCTACTTTGGGCAAAGTCATTTATGTATATTTGAAATACATACATTGTTTAGCTTCGGTGTCATGAGCTTAGTGCATTTTGTAATACATTTTTGTGATATTGTATTTGTTACTCTATTACAGGGAAATCTTGCTATCCGCTTCATTAAATTTATAAACCTATAAATTCACCAACGTTATTGTTGACAGTTTAAACATGTTTTCTCAGGTCAATAAGGTACAAGTCACGGATACATTGGCTGGTCATCATTTGAAGTCACATTATCATAAAGATTTACATGCATTACATTTTGGAACACTATTATGTTGTGAAATCTTTACTTTTCCAAGATAAATATGTTAAGCCCATGAGCTTTTTGTATCAAACCATTTACAAAATCCAATGTATCAGATTTTAAACGACCCTTATAATGGTCGTTCTCATATCTTGTGCTATTGATCTATGAAGTAATACCCCCGGAACATCATATTCCGCTGCGGTCCATTTTGGGGGTGTTACACAGCACAAATACCATCTGCCAGCACTATTGTTCCAAGCATGTTCAATCTAGATTTAGAACCTTTGTCTCCTAGGTTATTGCAAAATTGGGAAGCTCACATAAATTACCTTAAGTACACTCAGGAATACGCTGATATTCTTTGGGGAATAGTTAAACAAGCTAAAGCAAAACAACCTTTAGATAAAGAGTTAGACTTTTCTTTTAAGCATGCCCAACGAATTAAGGAGTTACTTGTATATGTTCAAGATACCTGCCCTAATGCGATTAAACTTAGTGCAAAAAAGGTTGATGTCACACCCAAAAATAATGTCAAGAAAGTTAGGTTTGTTGAACCTCTCACATCCTCAAGCAACATTAAACAGGTAGAGTCATCTACAACATCCAATTCTAACACACCTGTGTTGTCTCCTACAGGATTGAAGTGTTCTACTAGTAATTGCGGATCTAAGCCTACATGTAATAAAAAGAATGATAGGATCTTGCGAAACCCAAGTAGGAACATGAAGAATAAAGTAGAAGCCCAACCTAGGAAAGTTAATAAAAAGAATAGTGTTGTTGAACCTATTCGTGATGTTGATGTTAAGCATTCACTGTTAAATGCGAATTCTGAACCTATTTGTGCAACTTATAATAAATCTATGTTTAATGGTGTTCATGATATGTCTCTTCTTGATTTTGTGGAAAATGTGAATAGCCATGCTAAATCTGCTAAGAAACATACAAAACAAAATATTTGGAAACCTACGGGTCATGTATTCACGGAAGTATGACTTAAGTGGAAACCAACAGGCAGAACTTTCACTATATTTGGTAATTCGTGCCCTTTAACGAGGACCACTTCAGCTAACGTAGTGCCTCCTAAGAAACCCACTTCCTACTCAGTTGAAACACAAAAACCAGAGCTTAAATTTTATAGCAGGAAACCCAAAAATGTTAAAAATGTAGGTTCAAGTAAAAAAGCTAAGATTGTAGAATCTAAGAATGCTAACCACTCAGAACCTAATCATACTTGGGGATCTAATGCTACAGATATTCCATCGTCTTCTTCTCTTGTCATGACAGGTTGTCTAGATTATTCTCTGGCATCTGGACTCCGGATGTTCAAAATGTATGATAGGGAACCCCTCTTAGCTCATGAACTTTGTTAGTAAATTTTTGGGTACAGTTAGATTCGGGAACGACAATATTGCAAGGATTATGGGGGTATGGTGACTATCAGCTGGGAAATGTTACTATTTCAAGAGTATACTACGTCGAGGGGCTTGGACATAACTTGTTTTCTGTTGGACAATTTTGCGACGCGGATCTTGAAGTTGCATATCGGAAAAACACTTGATTTATTTGTAAGTTAGAAGGTGTTGATCTACTTTCCGGATCCCGTGACATAAATTTATACACAATTTCTCTTGATGACATGCTTAAAACATCTCTGATCTATCTTCTATCCAAAGCGTCAAATACTAAGAGCTGGTTATGGCATCGTCGTTTATCTCATCTCAACTTCGGTACTCTTAACAAGATAGCTAAAGACGGTCTTGCACGAAGCATTCCAAGACTTAAATTTCAGAAAGATCATCTGTGTTCAGCATGTGCATTAGGAAAAAGCAAGAAATCCTCTCATCAACCCAAAGCTGAAGACGCTAACCAGGAGAAACTATATCTTTTGTATATGGATTTGTGTGGCCCAATGCGTGTGGCAAGTATTAACGGGAAAAGGTATATCTTAGTGATTGTCGACGATTACTTAAGATTTACTTGGGTCAGATTTTTAAGGACAAAAGATGAAGCTCCTGATGCCATCATTAAATGCATCAAAAATATTCAAGTTTGTTTTAATATGTCTGTAATGTTCGAACAAGTTATGGAACCGAATGTGTCAATCAGACACTTCGTGAATTTTATGAAAATGTTGGCATCTCACATCAAACATCTGTTGCCCGCACTCCTCAGCAGAACGACGTTGTCGAAAGGCGAAACCAAACTCTTGTAGAAGCTGCTCGTACAATGTTAATATTTTCTAAAGCTCCATTATTTTTATGGGCCGAAGCAATCAATACAGCCTGTTACACCAAAAACCGTTCATTAATCCGCCGCTGATACAACAAAACTCCATATGAGCTTATACAAGATAAGAAACCAGATTTATCATTCTTTCATGTCTTTGGTGCACTGTGTTATCCTACCAAAGACAATGAAGACCTGGGTAAATTAGATGCAAAAGCTGACATTGGTATTTTCCTTGGTTACATGCCCGCAAAGAAAGTGTTCAGAATCTACAACAAAAGAACCCATAAAATTATAGAAACAATTCATGTGACATTCGATGAGCTGATAGCAATGGCTTCTAAACAATTTAGTTCAGGACCCGGGCTTCATTTTATGAATCCTGCAACATCCAGTTCAGGACTCGTTCCAAACACTGTTTCTCAACAACCTTGTATTCCACCGACCAGAGATGATTGGGATCACTTGTTTCAACCTATGTTCGATGAATACTTCAATCCTCCATCAATTGTTATTTCTCCAGTTCAAGAATCTGCTGCTCCGAGAGCTATTGTTTTAGCCAAATCTCATGTGTCAACTTCCATTGACTAGGATGCTCCATCAACAAGTATTCCATCAACACAAGAACAAGAACATTCTCTAAACATTTCTCAAGGTTTTAAAGAATCACCTAAAACACCAACTTTTCGTAATGATCAACTTCATGAATCTCTTCATGAAGACTCGACTTCTCAAGGATCATCATCGAATGTGAAACAAACCCACACTCCATTTGAACACCTTGGTAAATGGACTAAGAATCATCCAATAGCAAACGTGATCGGTGGTCCTTCTCGCGCTGTCTCTACCAGAAAGCAACTTCAAACTGACGCCATGTGGTGTTATTTTAATGCCTTCCTAACTGTTGTAGAACCAAAGAACTTCAAACAAGCAATGACTAAACCATCATGGATCGATGCAATTCAAGAAGAAATTCATAAATTTGAAAGGCTATAAGTTTGGGAATTGGTGTCGTGTCCAGATAAAGTGTTATTGATCAAACTTAAATGGATTTATAAGGTCAAGACAGATGAATTTCATGGGGTACTAAAGAATAAGGCTAGATTAGTTGCTCAAGGATTCAGGTAAGAAGAGGGAATCGATTTCAAGGAATCATTTGCACCGGTTGCTAAAATAGAGGTCATTCGTATCTTCATAGCTAATACCGCTCATAAGAATATGATGATCTACCAAATGGATGTCAATACGGCTTTCCTGAATAGCGAGCTCAAAGAAGAGGTCTACGTTTCTCAACTAGATGGATTTGTTGATCAGGACAACCTATCACATGTGTACAAGCTGACAAAGGCCCTCTACGGTCTAAAACAAGCACCACGTGCATGGTACGACATTCTGTCAAGCTTCCTAATCTCACAACATTTCTCCAAAGGTGCAGTTGATCTAACACTCTTCACACGGCATGCTGGGAATAACCTATTACTGGTATAAATTTATGTTGATGATATAATATTTTCATCCACTAATACTGCCATGTGTAATGAGTTTGCTAATCAGATGACCACTAAGTTCAAGATGTTAATGATGGGGCAGATGTCATTCTTTTTAGGATTACAAATTTCACAAAGTCCCAGAGGCATATTTATTAACTAATCTAAATATGATTTTGAAATTGATAAAAAATATGGTTTGCTTACTACTGATTCTGTCGACACACCCTTGGTAGAAAAAAGTAAACTGGATGAAGATCTACAAGGGAAACAAGTTGATGCTACACTTTATCGTGGCATGATTGGATCCTTATATATCTTACATCCAATAGACCTGACCTTATTCATGCAGTCTGCTTATGTGCTCGGTATTAGGCAAAGCCTACCGAAAAGCACTTACAAGCGGTGAAACAGATCTTTCGTTACCTTAAGGGAACCATTAACATGGGTCTTTGGAAGGATACCGGTATGTCTCTAACAGCAAATGCAGATGCAGACCACGCGGGGTGTCAGGACAATAGACGTTGTACATCTGGAAGCGCTCAGTTCTTAGGTGACAAACTTGTTAGGTGGTCGTCCAAGAAGCAAAAGTGCACGACCATCTCGAGTATAGAGGTTGAATATATTGCCTTATCTGGGTGTTGTGCTCAAATCCTATAGATGTGTTCACAGCTAACAAATTATGGTTTTCAATTCAATAAGATTCCTCTGTACTACGACAACAAAAGTGTGATTGCCTTATGCTGTAACAATGTTCAACACTCACGAGCTAAGCACATCGATGTTCGCTACCATTTTATAAAGGAGCAAGTGGAAAATGTAATCGTGGAGCTATACTTTGTCCGGACTGAATACCAACTGGCTGACATCTTCACCAAACCCTTGCCAAGAGAAAGATTCAACTTCTTGATCAAAAAGCTCGGTATGAGAAGCATGTCTCTAGAAACGTTGAAACATCTGGCAAAGGAAACGGATGAGTAATGGTGGTAACTCGTATCCTGTATCATATGTACATAAGAAAACATAAAAACACAAAATATTTTTCTTTTATATAAATTTTTTAAAAAAGAAAATGAAAAATGAAAAAAATCAGAAAAAAATAAAAATATGTATCTCTGGCATGTCTTCTGAAAATCAATAACATTTACGGCCTTAGAAATGTCATTCAATAATGATACGAGGCTGTAAATGTAGTTCGAGCAGAAGTTCAAAAGCTTTCAAAACATGCCAAAAAATGGCTTGCTATTGTTTCAGATAGCAACTCGGTCATCATCTTAAAGGCAAGTATTTCAAAAAGAAAACTTGACCTCATAACGGGAATTTATTCTCGGGCATGGTCTACTTTATGACCATAGAAAGGCTTATGATTACTTTGCATCACAACCCGTGCTTCTTATATTCCATAAGCGTACGTGTCAGTGCGCTTATGTTTCAAAATAAGAGAAATATTATTTATTGGGTGTTGATTTTCAAAAATAATATAATCATCTTCATGAATTCATTAGAAAAATCATTTTCAAAGACATTTGACCACTCAAACAATGACTATAGCTCTTTAAATAGAAAATGGGTCATTGTTTGAGGGGGAGAAAATGTCAAATATCTTATTCATAATTATTCATGTGATAATCGGAAAAAGATTTTAAAACAATAAAGGGTGAACAATTAAAGGGGAGTTAATTAATTTTAACTCAATTGGGCATTATTTGCTATGTGTTTAATTCTTTAAGGGTATTATTGCAAATTGTGAGATTTTTTTCTTGATTATTAAACCTTAGGGATTAGTTTTGCCATTTGAGAAACTATCTTATGCCTTAGGTTTAAGCAATTAGGAAAATAGAAGATCTAGTAAACCTTAGGGGGCATTTTTGCCAAAACCCAAAAGTTTTAAAACAAAAACACCTTCTCGTCTGGTACAAACACACGAACACACACAAACTCATTACAACCTTAAACCTCCATTGTTGATTTTCAAGCATTCAAGAATTCGTTCTATCTTCATCTTAATCTTAAGGTACACTTGTGTTAATGTTAAAACATCTAAATAATCAGACCAAACCTTGGAATTTTACTCAAAAAACCCTAAAAATTGATCTAAATTTCGTCACCTTAAAAAGTGTATGAAATCTCAAATTGATTGAGGGGTTTTGGTCCTATAGGGGTCTAGATGTTGTGCCTAAAACAGTTTTTAATGGGGATAACGCAATCCTAAGTTTTGAGTAATTCTTGATGTTGAACTAGTTGAAAAATGGGCAAGAACTTGTAAAAGTTCATGGGTTTGGGTTTAGAATTGCAATAATAATTGTTTGTATGCATTTGAGTGTTCTTAAACATGCTTATATGTTATATCTTGAATATCTTGGATTTTTGTATTTTTTATGGGTCGAACGAGTCATAATCTAGATGTAAGTGGTTAATTCAGAGTTAAAGATGTTAGTAATGTTTCCTATATGCTAAGAGATCAAGTTAGATGGATAGGGTGAACTAGCTTGAAAAGGTAAAAATGTTGGTGCATAGTTAGAACATGCAACTATATGGCTATTTTCATAGGCGAACTATACATATGCAAATAAACAGGCGAACATACCTTATACAGTAGGCGAACTAAACACTGATGTGTAAAACAACAGAGCGAACTATACATTTTTACATAGGCGAGTTATACACTTGAATTCACATAGGCGAGTTATACATATTTTAACCAAGCGAATTTGATATACGTGCTTAAAACCGTCGAACTATACACCATATATATAGGCAAACTAACACAAAGGAGTGAACACAGGCGGGTTATACCATATACTAGGATTTAAAACATGATTGTTTTCTAGATGAATTAATCTAATAATCTTGGTAATCTAATATCATAACCTAATAGTATAATTAAACCTTAACCTATCACTTAGTAATTAATTTAGGTCTAGTTTTTCCTTAGATATTTTAGTGATTGCCTTGATTTCTATAGATTGCTTATAGTTAGTGTGTTGTATGATTATGTGTTTCTCCTAGGTTTATGTGTGTAATGTTTTGGCCTAGTCTGAGATTCAAAACACCTTGTGTAAATTAGTCTTGCATTGTCTATCAGTGATATATATATTTGCTTGTATATGAACTGTATGTGACAAATCTTAGCAAAATCATGTCTTCCATTACTGCTCAACAAACCAAACTTGATTTGGAACTTGTTCCAAAGGAGAAAAGACTTGACATTAGGAAATGCAACGGAAGACTTAATACTGGAAAGATCGAAAGAGAACCCACATTTCAAGTCGTTCTAGATGCTCTTGCTCTCACTTTATGCTACTATGCATTTCTCATCAATGCAGATGTTCTAGAAGTCTACATGCATCAATTCTAAGATTCTATTTACAAGCATGACACTTTCTACAGATTCAAGATGGACAAAAGGAATAGATTCAAACTCAATCTAGAAGTCTTCAGAGATATCTTCAAGATCTGCCCTAGAGTACAGGGTTAAGACTTTGATGCACTTCCTACTAATGAAGAAATTGTGTCTTTCTTAAGAGATCTTGGTCACACTACGAAAATCCATTCTCTCAATGATGTTGTTGTTGATCAGATGCATCAACCCTGGAGAAGTTTTGCAGCTCTCATTAACAAAAGTTTATCTGGAAAGACAAATGGTCTTGACAAGCTTCGTCTCTCTAGAGTACAAATCCTTTAGGGTATGTACCATCAGAAGAATATGGACTATGTTGAACTACTTTGGGAAGACTTCATTTACCAGATTGACAACAAAGCCTACAAAAAGCAAGAGAAGATGTACTACCCTCGATTCACCAAAGTTATCATTCATCACTTCCTTACTCAAGACAAGACACTCTCCTGGAGAAACAAGATCGGGATGCAGACCTCCAAGGATGACTATTTGATTAATACTTTAAGATTTGTCTCTGCAAAAAAAGAAACTCAAATCTATGGTGCTATACTTCCTGATTCTTTAACCAATCCTGAGATGAAGGAAACCAAAGAGTACAAGACTTATTTTGGTTTTGCTTCAGGAGCTACACCTCCTAAAAAGTCACGAAAGTTCAAGAAGACAGCCTCTCCTAAACTCACTATTGTCCCAGTTTCAACTGAAGAACCTACGAGAAAGTCAAAGAGAGTAAAGAGACCTGTAAAGAAGATGACTAAAGCTCCATCAAGAGGTGTTGTTATTAGAGAAACTCCTGAGATATCAGTATCTAAGAAGAAGGAAAAGGTGGATGTTACTCGAGTTAAAGGAATTGAGTTACTCTCTCAAGTGGCTTTAACTGAAGATGCTCAATTTGAAGAAGTTCGAAAGAAGAGTATGAGGGATTTTCACAAGACTCATCTAAGTGGATCTGGTACAGTTACCAAAACTGCTCCAAGTGCTATAAATATCATACCTTCGGTTACAAGTGAAGGAACTGGTGTTAAACCAGGGATTCCCGATGTGACAGAAGAAGAATTATGTGAAAGTGAAGCTGAATCTTGGGGAAATGATGAAGATGATATCAACAATGAACAAGAGTCAAGTGGTGAAGAGAGTGATCAAAAGAATGACAATAATGATGACAAAACCCAATCAGACAATGAAAATGAGTCGAATTCCAAACATAAAACTGATGAGAATGAATCAGGTTCTAAATCTGATCAAGACGAAAATGAAGAAGACGAAGATGATGAAGAAGAAGTGAAAGACGAACTTGTTAAAACCCCATCCAACGATTCTGATAATGAAGATGAAACAAAGTTTACTGATAAAGCAGAAGGTGATGAAGATGAAGAGATGATTTACACTACTAGTCAGCTATACAATGATGTGGATATACGGCTGAATGAACCAGTTAATTCTGTTAAAGGGTTTGTTCAAGAGGAGGGTACCAATGCTGCAATGACTAACATTCAACAAGGGAATGAAAATCTGCAGATCTTACAAGTAATAGAAGATGCTCATGTGACACTTTCTACTGTTCCACAGAAGACTGAAGTCCCAGTTACCAGCTCTTCTCATTCATCTGACTTGGCGGCTAAATTCTTAAACTTCTCAGATATTCCCTATACAAATGCTGAAATTGTTTCTCCAATGGATGTTCACGTCCATCATGAAGTACCAAGCCAGCAAACACCCACACTCCTTACAGTACCAGTCTCGGTTATCTCTGATTCTTTGCAAGTATTCTCCACCATCATCCCATAATCTTTACCATCCTTCACTTATCCACCACAACAATCAACACCAACACCACCACCAATAACTGAAGCTATGAATCCTCAGTCTGCACTTCCTAATTTCGCATCCGTCTTCCAATTCAACAATAGAGTCACAGCATTGGAAAAATAAGTTGTTGAGCTCAAAAAGGATCCTCTCCATACTCAAGTGACAACTTTAGTTGATGATCATCTAGGTGCAAGACTGGGAACAACCAAAGATGAATTCATGAACTTCCTTTCAGGGTCACTAACTGCAAGGATCAAAGAACAAGTTCAGAATCAACTACCTCAGATTCTGCCAGTGGAAGTGTCTAACTTTTCCCCATGGTGATCCAAAATATGGTTAAAGATTCACTTGAAGATACTGTTCTTGCCAAAGAGTCTTCTCAACCCTAATCGTCATATGAGGCTGCTGCAACACTTACAGAATTTGAGTTGAAGAAGATTCTTATCGACAAAATAGATAAAAGTGAATCTTATCTGGCAGCTCCTAAACACAAAGAATGCTATGAAGGATTGAAAAAATCATATGATCTCGACAAGACTATCTTCTCTACTTATGGTAAAGTGTTTTCGTTGAAGAGAAGCCAAAAAGACAAAGATGAAGACCCTTCTGCTAGATCAGGCCGAGGGTTGAAGAAGAGGAAGACTAGCAAGGATGCAGCACCAACAACAGGTCCTAAAGCTAAAGAATCACAGTATGGATTTTCCAAAGGCGACAAGTCTCAATCAAAATCTTTTGGAAAGTTTGTTTAGTCAGAGGAACCAGATTTTAAGGTTGCAGATTCGGATATGCCACAAGATCAAGAGGAGAACCTGGGTAAGAATGATGAAGAACCCAAAGAGAAGGTTGCATCTAAACGTGATTGGTTAACCAAACCTATACAACCTCAAGAACCTACTGATCCTAATTGGAATGCTGACAAGACTCCACAACAAGGACAAAATCAAAGCTGGTTAATGACTCTTGCATCATCTGCTGATAAATCATTAATGACCTTTGATGAATTAATGAGCACTCCAATAGACTTATATGCATTTGATATGTGCTTAAAGATATATCATTTATTTCTTATTATTAAGCTAAAAAGACCAATAATGAATAAAAATGACATAAAAATACATTGTATATGCGTGCTTTGTCAAATGTATTGTGCAGGTAACGGATATATCAAAAAGGACAAAAACAAAGCTAAAATGGACAAATCCGATCACGAGATTGGAAGAGTGCAAGAAATCAAAGCCAAAGGCGTATACATCTTTAAATGGGCCAACCCGTACCCATTTAATGGGCCAGGTCAGCCCATTAAGATTGATACTATAAACCTTAAGCCTTTTATAAGCCTTTAAATTAAATTAGTCCAATCCATTTATCCAAAACCCATTTCCTGGCCCAAGTCCAAGCCCAACATCCCAAATTCATACCCGGTCAATGTCAAAACATATAAACAGGGTCAAAATTACTGTTACCCTTCTCTTTCCCTCCCCGTTTTGCAACAACAAGAACACACAGGGTAAAACCACTCACCCACACACACGCCCCTTTGTTTCTAGAAGCACCTAACACCTCTAACACCCATTTAAGCCACGCTGGCAATCCTGTGCATTCCTATTAGCTATAGATACGTGGAAAGAGGATCAAGGGCTCATATTTGATGATTTGAAGAATGATTTTGATCAAGGGTCAAGATTTGAAGATGGGGGAGCGTCTCAAAGGCCTAGAAGGTTCACCTCCTCACTATAAATAGAAGAGGATTTCACATAGTAAAGAATATCTAGTGTAGTTTAGGAGTAGTGTAGATTTAGCTTTTTAGCAGCTTATTGTATTTTTAGCTTAATGTATTTTTTTACTTTAATTTTCCTTACCAAAAGCTTGTAATCTTTTTTTATTAATAAAAGTTATGATTCTCTTCAATTTTGTTAAATCCTGTTTTACTTTTATGCAACAATGGTTTAAATATGTTTAAGCTAATAAGTCTCATTAAGCTCTTTCTACTACTTAAGCTTGCTCAAATTCAGTTAAGCCTAAAAAGCTTAACTGAATAAGGTTTTAATTTAGAAATTACCTAAAAAGTCATAATAAGCTAAATGTGGATGATAAGCCAGAAAGGGATGGGCTTATTAGACTTTACCAGCTTGTTTTAAACAACCTGGAGCTTGTAGATAAGCTCCTTTGCGAATTTTTGATCCTTGTTTGAGCTAGGATCAAGGCATGTTCTCATTTCACTTTCTAGCTTAATTTCTTATTTTGCTTATCAAGTTGCTTATTCTCTGCTTATGTCTGCTTATTATCTGCTTATCCTGTCTTATATTAGCTTAAAATGTTTAGTTTATAGCTTAGAATAGGTTAGATTAGAGTTTTATAAAATCTGCTCTTTTAGTAGTCTTAATAGCTTATTGATTTAGCTTTTTAGTTAGTGCTTATTTTTCCAAAGTTAATGTTTATTTGTCTTTAATATACCTAGGACTTAATGTGTTTTCTAGTTCCAAGGCTTATTAAAATATGTTTTAGCTTAAATATTGATTTTTAAGATTTAAAGAAGTGTTTGGCACAAGCAGTCTTAACAATAGTTAAGACTGCTAGGGTTATTTTTGGTCATTAAGTTGGATTTAGCAAGCTCAAATTTAGTCTTAAATATAGTATTCATAAGCTTGAATATAGTTTTGTTAAGTTTTTCTACATTGTTTTATCAAAAGTGCATGTTAGCTAGTTAAATGTGGTATCAAACTGCTTATTTGTAAAAGTAAGCTTAAGATGTGTTTTAGTGATCCAAGTGAGTTCTATGAACATCAATTTGAATCTGATTGGGAGTCATTTTGTTAAGTATAGCCTTTTGTTTTAAAAATAGTCAAGTAAATTGAAGGTTTTAAGCTTATTCTTTAGAGTCTGTTTATACAGATTATTTGTGGTTAATTCATAGCTTAATTCAGGTTAATTTTTGTTAGAAGTTGCTTATTATATGATAAGTTCAATCTGTTTTGAGTTTTCAGTTGGTCAAAAGTAGCTTTTAAGTCTTAAATTTAAGCTTCAAGTTGTCATTTCATTTCAAAAAGCCAAAAATAACTAGTATAATCTGTCATCTTCATGATCCTTTTTAGTTTATTTGTTTAGTTTATGATCTTAATTTTAGCTTATTTGAGTTCCTTAAGTATCAGTCTTTATCTATTTTAGGTTCTTTAGCTTTTTCTCTTAGCTTAATTGGTTTTAAAATTAGCTTAAAGTTTGTAAAAAGCCTCTTTAGTGCTGAGTTAAAGTCTGCTGTCTTATGGCTTTTTAATTGTCTTTCAGCTTATTCTTATTGCTAATTTCTAGTTTATATTGCTTGTTAAGCATAGTTCTATATCTGTTTCAAGCTTATTGATCTTTATTTTGATTTTTGGTCTATTTAGAGCATATAAATTCCAAGCAGTTTTAGCTTAGAGTCATTTAGTTAGATTAGCAATCTGTCTCTTTTAATTGAGCTTATCTAGCTTATAAATAAGTTTAGGCAGAGTGTCCCTTTATTAAAGTAGGTTAGTTTAGCTTATAGTTTAGCTTTTTCAAAAAAGAAATGGAAAATAAAAAAAATTACAAAAAGGAAGGTCACAGGACTCGAACCTGTTACCTCTCCTTCACAACACCAATGCTTTAACCAATGCGCCCTTGGGACTTTTTCGTTATAAGTCTGTTTCAATTCTTACTTATGCATTGTTTAGTATTAAGCTTATCTGCTTATTTGTTTTTTCACAGCTTATTCGTTTTAGCTTATTGAGTCATTTTTCTTTATAAACCTTAGGAATAGTGTCTAGTATTTTTATAAATTTTCTTAAATTTTTAGGATTAAGTTTTATATTTTAAATTTCATTTTTAGTATTATTTAGTTAAAAAATAGTTTTAATTAGTTAAAAAATTCAGAAAAATATTTTCTGTTTTTCAAAAATTAGTTTAAGTCATTTAGTTTAAGAAATTTGCATTTTGAGTTTTTAGAATTTTAATTTGTCATTTTTAGCTAATTAGTCAGTTATTTTTAGTTAATAATTAGTTTTTAATTACCTTAAATGTCGTTAGGTTTTTATTGTGCCTACATTTTTAGTCTAGCTTGCCTTTATTTGCTTTTCCTTTGCGTTATTAGGTTTAGAATTCAGATCCAAAACTTAAATGATAATCCGGCTCGATTTGCGACATAAACGTGAATTTCCTTTCACCTCTCATTGAGGAGAACGATACCTGTGTTGATTACTTATTATTCTTTCCTAAGAATAATTTGTATGATACTTTGCTTATGTATACGTATTTTAAGCAATCTAACTAAAATGTTTGGACTTTTGTTATTTTCATAACTTTCAGGGTCATAGAACAAGAAGCGCCTATAGAATAATCTGTAGATGTCCAAAGGATAAATTCATCGTCCCTGATTTTTCACCCGCCCCAAACCAAGCATAAAAACGAAATCATTGTTAAATACAAGTTAAGATGCTAATACTACTCATATTTGTAATATGTGTAAGCATAGACTAACTTTTCACTCCCGATGGATAAATATCTATAAATGTGTATGTGCTCATTTCAAATTTCGACCATCCAATCGACATTTTAAGAAAGTTGTAATCCTTTTAAATGTATCATTCTACCAAAGAATTATGATTTTGAAGGCGAGATCATTCCATGTAGCGACTTTCTTCTTGGCACATCCCAGCCGAGACCGGCTTAGGTGACCAGGCTTTAGACACCCCACATAGAATAGTATCGGAACTCATGGACCTTCGGTTTCAAAAACTCTTTGGCTTCCCGTTAAATAAATAATCTTAGTTCAAAAGTATATTTAAATTTAAGAAAAAAAAGATTTTCCCTATATTTATTAATTCACTTACATTACACTTAACATTAATATAATTATACTTATAACCTCCACTTTTTAAACGAACTGTCACATTGGTATGCGAGCCGACTATGATCCAGTTGTCTTATTTTGGCTTCGGACCTTGCCTTATATGAAGACTGTCACATCGGTATGTGAGCCGACCATGATCCAGTAATCTGACAAGGTATTAATTTTATATTATACACAATTTTTTATTTTTATTATTTTTTTTACACTTTATATTACCACGATATATAGAGAAAATTTCTTTTTAGAAAACTTAAGTATAAATTTGAACTAAGACTAAAAATTCTAAAAATGTTGATTGTAAAAGGACTTTTAATTGATAAAACCACTAACTTGTCTAATTTCCGAAAAGAGCACGTATTATTAGTCCGGTTAGAAGCTTCGGGGAAGAAAAGCCACAAATTACACTTATGAGCTCTTAAGATAACCAACTAATCCTTGCTTAGCATCTAACTTATACTTGACTACATCATTTTTCGTTCTTTGCTAATTTAAAATCTTTAATAAAAAGATCCGTGGATGCTTAGTCTAATAAAAATAAGCTTCGCATATTTAAAGTCTATCATGGAAATATGAAAATTCTTGGCTTTCTCAAGCTAGAATTCGCGTTTTAAAGCTTCTTGTATAAAAGACTAGCAAAAGCTTAAATTTATATAATTTAAGGGGCATCTAGAGCGCAACATGCTCGATCAAGTCAAAATTTATTCTTATTCTCACCATCAGAAAGTCAAACATTTGTGTCAAAATACTTATTTAATTTTTGAAATTTTTTAAATTTTGGCCTAAAATCACATATTTTTGGTGGTAAAACGGGGTTACGTGAAGACGAGGAAAATGCAAGTAAGATCGAATCGAAAGATCCCCCCATACTAGAACTAAACATTGTCCTCAATGTTTAAAAGGGTCTCTACGTAAATCTAAAGCCGTTTATTAATTATGCTAATATATAAACGTTAATCAATAGGATCTAGGATATCGGATTCCCATATATAAGCATGCAAAGGATTGAAGATCGAGTGAATGATGGACAAAACCACGAGCACGAGAGTCTTCATAATTCGGGCAATCCTGGACATAAAACACAAAATATGAAACACGAGAAAGGAAGAGGCGAGCCTCCTCAC
Source organism: Tanacetum coccineum (assembly GCA_026074375.1). NCBI lineage: Eukaryota > Viridiplantae > Streptophyta > Magnoliopsida > Asterales > Asteraceae > Tanacetum > Tanacetum coccineum. Next base: position 57,169 of record BQNB010001608.1, on the reverse strand, counting down.
ATCACACTTATTAATAAATATTATACTAATATACTACTACTAGGGATAAGCATGGGTTGCCACCCATGAAGCGTTTGTTTTTGTGCGAGTCTCTAGCTTGACTCTCCTCATATCATCGTGGTATTAGGGACGAAACATGTGGAAGAGCAAATCTCCATTAGACTTTCATTCAAGATGTGTGGATAAATATTGAAGCACATGAAAGTTCCACTCCGATGAGATGCCACCGGTTCAAGAGAAGAAAAATGAAAAGCGAAGATGTCGGAGTCAAAAATAGTATACTCACTCCCAGAGGAGAGAAGAAAAGGAGATTCCACTGGATAGGTGAAATAAGGAAGAAAAATTCAGATAACATATGTGAGGGAAAGATACATATGTTGGAGAAAATTTTTTCTCCGGAATCCCGGGGTCGAAAACTTTGACCATACTCTTCAAATCTTCGTTATCAGGTTTATCCTTTAAGTTCTTCGAGTCATGATCTAAACACACCTTAGGAGGGAGATTAAGGATAGTGTCATTAATAATCAAACTCTCAAGGTAGATTATATGTCCCTCCGAATCATGATAACCGTCTTTAATATCCGTAGAAACATCAATATCTAGAAAATCATCGATCTCATCAATATCGCCTCCTGGGTCGAAATACTCATCCTCGTTAGCATCGAAAAGAGGTGTGATAAGTATAGCCGGCTCATCAAGGTTAGAAACATAAGAGTCCTTACTCTCTATGTTCTCTAACACCTCATTAAAAAGAGGATTCACGTCACTAGAGATGTATTCTTCATCAAATTCAAAAAGAGGGTTCGAGTAAATTTTGACCTTATCTTTCGGAACGTCCTCATCGGATAGTGACTCGTCATCACTAGAGGTGAAATCGTCATTTGAGTCGAATAGAGGGTTAGATAAATTCATGGATTTTTCCTCAGAAATGATAATAGGAGAGAAATCATTACACGAAGGTAAATCACACTCACTATCACTCCCAGATGTATCCTCGGACTCACTTGGGATTGGAACAAGGTCCTCAACACTATACATTATGAATTCTTTTGATACCTTTTCTGGAATAGTGCTAATATCCTTATTCCCAATGATGAGAGAGTCCTCGGGCTCCATAGTCGGTAAGACGGGTGTGATTGCAATAGACGGAGGTATTTGAGAAACAATTTCATTCAAAGAAATAATACTCTCCTCGTAATCATCGTCATCATAAAAAGAATTGAAATGTCACGAAGGCTCGGTAGTATAAGTACTAAGATTAGCCGCTTGCTTTTGTTGAATTACCATTTTACAAAATGATTGCATCATGTTGAGAATTTCATTCTGTGAATCTTCTATTTTATCCCATCTATCGTGCACATTACTTATCCTTTGCTGATTAAGGTCTTCTTGATGATCGATGGAATACTGCGGGGTTGATCAAAATCGTAAGAATTAGAATCATAGCAAGGGTAAAGTTCAGAGTAGTTTTGATGCCACGGTTGACATTGATAATCTTCATGAGGACCCCAACATTTTTCACAATTAAGATATTGTTGTGGAAAACTCAATGAATTTTGTGGATAATAATTATCACCAAAGTTTTGATTGTAACTCGGTTCCCGCTCATAGACAAGCAGTACCCAAGGTGGACAATCATAACCGTAATGAGCGTCGTTTCCCACATAATTCACACGAGTATGATTTGTACTGGGGTTGTGGAGGGTGGGTGAAAATGTTTGGAGGATCATTGAAAGAGTTCAGATTAGGAACATTAACGGATGAATTTCCATCTCTTGAAGCACAAACCTAGCAAAATCCTTCTCTAAGAGCATATCCACACCACTTGCAAGTACACCGTTGACAACGTACACCATCTTCTAACGGATCTCCACAATGAAAACAATGAAATTGGTTGATCGAAGATGTTTGGGGCTATGAAGGTGGGTTAGAAATATCAGGAGTTTGATTATAAGAATTCGGATTAGAGTCATAGACGGGCTCATCTATGAAACTCACATTGGTACAATGCTGACAATTTACATCGTTAAACGGACCTCAACACCACGAGCACCTTGAAAACCAAGAAATGTTGAAGAATTATCAGATAAGAAGGTTAAGAGACTAAGAATTAAATGAATATGAGGATAAATTAGAATATTTATAGATTTTTCAAATAATACATAAGAAAAAGAAATTAAAATAAGAAAGAAAAATATTTTTGGTAACAGAAAGTCAAAAGTGCATGGTAGCTCTCTAGAAAACGCACAAAGAAGCGGAGGAGCGGGTAAGCGCGAAGCGTTTTAAAAACCTTCTCCTTTCGGGTTGAACTTCGTAGGATTGACTGTAACATTTCTCATTTTCAGGTTATTTACAACTTTAATAAATTTCATTATTTATTTTTAGAGTTTTACGCGTTCGCTTTTAATTATTAACTTATAGTTAAATCGCGTAAACTAAAAATCAACGTTCAATGTAAACGGACATCAAACAAATTAAAGTTTACATCAAGCAAGTGTTATATGATTATTAGGAGTATAATTTATAACTTTTTGTAATTTATTTTTGTTGGTTACGTAAAACGCTTACGTTTTGCAATAAATTACATTCGGTGTTAAGCATAGTTCTATATCTGTTTCAAGCTTATTGATGTTTATTTGGATTTTTGGTCTATTTAGAGCATATAAATTCCAAGCAGTTTTAGCTTAGAGTCATTTAGTTAGATTAGCAATCTGTCTCTTTTAATTGAGCTTATCTAGATTATAAATAAGTTTAGGCAGAGTGTCCCTTTATTAAAGTAGGTTAGTTTAGCTTTTTCAAAAAGGAAATGGAAAATAAAAAAAATTACAAAAATCGAACCTGTGACCTCTCCTTCACAACACCAATGCTTTAACCAATGCGCCCTTGGGACTTTTTCGTTATACGTCTGTTTCAATTCTTACTAATGCATTGTTTAGTATTAAGATTATCTGCTTATTTGTTTTTTTTCTCAGCTTATTCGTTTTAGCTTATTTAGTCATTTTTCTTTATAAACCTTAGGAATAGTGTCTAGTATTTTTATAAATTTTCTTAAATTTTTAGGATTAAGTTTTATATTTTAAAAATGAAATTTAAAATATAAAACTTAATCCAAAAAATTTAAGAAAATTTATAAAAATACTAGACACTATTCCTAAGGTTTATAAAGAAAAATGACTCAATAAGCTAAAACGAATAAGCTGTGAAAAAACAAATAAGTAGATAAGCTTAATACTAAACAATGCATAAATAAGAATTGAAACAGACTTATAACGAAAAAGTCCCAAGGGCGCATTGGTTAAAGCATTGGTGTTGTGAAGGAGAGGTCACAGGTTCGAGTCCTGTGACCTTCCTTTTTGTAATTTTTTTTATTTTCCATTTCCTTTTTGAAAAAGCTAAACTATAAGCTAAACTAACCTACTTTAATAAAGGGACACTCTGCCTAAACTTATTTATAAGCTAGATAAGCTCAATTAAAAGAGACAGATTGCTAATCTAACTAAATGACTCTAAGCTAAAACTGCTTGGAATTTATATGCTCTAAATAGACCAAAAATGCAAATAAATATCAATATGCTTGAAACAGATATAGAACTATGCTTAACAAGCAATATAAACTAGAAATTAGCAATAAGAATAAGGTGAAAGACAATTAAAAAGCCATAAGACAACAGACTTTAACTCGGCACTAAAGAGGCTTTTTACAAACTTTAAGCTAATTTTAAAACCAATTAAGCTAAGAGAAAAAGCAAAAGAACCTAAAACAAATAAAGACTGATACTTAAGGAAGTCAAATAAGCTGAAATTAAGATCATAAGCTAAAAAAATAAACTAAAAAGGATCATGAAGATGACAGACTACACTAGTTATTTTTGGCTTTTTGAAATGAAATGACAACTTGAAGCTTAAATTTAAGACTTAATAGCTACTTTTGACCAACTGAAAACTCAAAACAGATTGAACTTATCATACAATAAGCTACTTCTAACAAAAATTAACCTGAATTAAGCTATGAATTAACCTCAAATAATTTGTATAAACACTCTAAAGAATAAGCTTAAAACCTTCAACTTACTTGACTGTTTTTAAAACAATAGACTTCAAAAGGCTATACTTAACAAAATGATTCCCAATCAGATTCAAATTGATGCTCATAGAACTCACTTGGATCACTAAAAACACATCTTAAGCTTACTTTCACAAATAAGCAGTTTGATACCACATTTAACTAGCAAACTTGCACTTTTGATAAAACAATGTAGAAAAACTTAACGAAACTATATTTAAGCTTATGAAAACAATATTTAAGACTAAATTTGAACTTGCTAAATCCAACTTAACGACCAAAAATGACCCTAGCAGTCTTAACTATTGTTAAGACTGCTTGTGCCAAACACTCCTTTAAATCTTAAAAATTAATATTTAAGCTAAAACAGATTTTAATAAGCCTTGGAACTAGAAAACTATATTAAGTCCTAGGTATATTAAAGACAAATAATCATTAACTTTAGAAAAAGAAGAATTAACTAAAAAGCTAAATCAATAAGCTATTAAGACTACTAAAAGAGCAGATTTTATAAAATTCTAATCTAACATATTCTAAGCTATAAACTAAACATTTTAAGCTAATATAAGACAGGATAAGAAAGAATAAGCAGATAATAAGCAGACATAAGCAGAGAATAAGTAACTTGATAAGCAAAATAAGAAATTAAGCTAGAAAGTGAAATGAGAACATACCTTGATCCTAGCTCAAACAAGGATCAAAAATGCGCAAAGGAGCTTATCTACAAGCTCCAACTTGTTAAAAAAAACTGGTAAAGTCCAATAAGCCCATCCCTCTCTAACTTATCATCCACATTTAGCTTATTATGACTTTTTAGGTAATTTTTAAATTAAAACCTTATTCAGTTAAGCTTTTTAGGCTTAACTGAATTTGAGCAAGCTTAAGTAGTAGAAAGAGCTTAATGAGACTTATTAACTTAAACATATTTAAACCATTGTTTCATAAAAGTAAAACATGATTTAACAAAATTGAAGGGAATCTTAACTTTTATTAATAAAAAAAGATTATAAGCTTTTAGAAAGGAAAATTACAGTAAAAAAAGATATTAAGCTAAAAATACAATAAGCTACTAAAAAGCTAAATCTACACTACTCCTAAACTACACTAGATATTCTTCACTGTGTGAAATCCTCTTCTATTTATAGTGAGGAGGTGAGCCTTCTAGGCCTTTGAGACGCTCCCCCATCTTAAAATCTTGACCCTTGATCAAAATCATTCTTAAAATCATCAAATATGAGCCCTTGATCCTCTTTCCACGTATCTGTAGCCAATAGGAATCCACGGGATTGCCAGTGTGGCTTAAATGGGTGTCAAAGGTGTTAGGTGCTTTTAGAAACAAAGGGGAGTGTGTGTGGGTGAGTGGTTTACCCTATGTGTTCTTGTTGTTGCAAAACAAGGGAGGGAAAGAGAAGGGTAACAATAATTCTGACCCTGTTTATACGTTTTGACATTGACCGGTTATGAATTTGGGATGCTGGGCTTGGAATTGGGCTAGGAAATGGGTTTTGGATAAATGGATTGGACTAATTTGATTTAAAGGCTTATAAAAGGCTTAAGGTTTATAGTATCAATCTTAATGGGTTGAACGCTTTTATACTTTTATGAAAATTATTTTCACCATGTCGTCTCTTTAGGAAAGGATTTCAAACTAATTATGGTCTAAACCGGGTTTACTTTATATGAATAAAGGATTTAACTTATTTGTCACCAATAATAAGAATAAAACCCTTAGAGGATGTAGGAATAAGAGAGCGGAAAGTAGCTATGCATACACAGTTAGTGTTTATGAGTAGTGTTAGCAATCTTAACTTGTATTTAACAATGATTTCGTTTTTAAGCTTGGTTTAGGGCAGGTGAAAAATTAAGGACGATGAATTTATCCTTTTAGTGTTTCTTGTTCCGTGATCCTTAAAGTTACGATACTAACTTCTTATACTAACAGTACTAATAAACTAACTAACAGTACTAAATATACTAACAGTACTAACATTTGTACTGGCAGTACTAACTAATATTACAAGCAGTACTAACTACTTAGTCTATTTTTTCAGTCATTAGCAGCAGTATCAATCTTCAAACAACAGTAGTAAAGTAGTACTGGCAGTGGTAACTCAAAATTCTCAACAATCATCCCCTAAACTTGATATTTACTTGTCAATCATCAAGTTTCTTTAGTTTAAGCATCTTGGTCATTTGGAGGATGTATCCAAACATTTTACTACTCTTCAAGCATTGATTTGATGAACTTGATAAGCTCAAATGCCATAGTACTTTCTTCTTCAGCTTCTAACTACAAGTTCAACATCTTCTTCAATAATTCCTTGATCAGTGGGTACTTTTTCTCTACTAGCATATTACTCTCCATAGATGTACCATCCATAAACAGAGTGTGAACTCTACAATTTTCATGCAATTTCCATTTCAGCAATTGCATAACATTGGATTTGTCTTGTCATTGCTTTGTCTTGTCATTTCTTTGTATTGCCATTGCTTTGTCTTGTCATTTCTTTGTCTTGTCATTTCTCCTCCCCTATTTGGATGCATCCTCTTCATTTAAATCATCAGCTGAAGATTCAACATGTCTGTATTTCCTCCTTCTCTTTCTTTAAGTCAAGCACATGTTTTGACAATTTTGTACACATAGTCAATCAAATTCCTCCTGTAGTTTTCATCTAACCATAATCACTTTCAGTATGTAAACCATCCTAAAGAGAGGTGAATCAAAGGGTGTGATTAGTAATTATCGTCCAATATTTCAAATTGATGTTCCCATCCTGGCCCTTCTCCCCAGACCCCACTTTTCTAGATGTGTAACCTCTAAAAAGGAGAGGTAGTTCATTGGGCTTTTCAGTACCCTTAAGGTAAAAAAAACTTACTCTCTCAGACCTAATCTGAGCAGGAGCACACCCACAATGGTGTCATGGCGCCTGGGGACTTTAGACTTTCCACCTATCATCCACACCCATCGAAATGTCCAACATTAGGCATTGCCGTGGTCTGGGTCCTAATTATGTTATCACTGTCCTGTGCTGCATCTAAGCTAGCAGCAGTAGTGAATAATAGCCTTTTCCACACTGTCACCCCCTCCTTATGTACAACCTCATCTGCTTTCCAGGTCTTTGCGGTAACACTATCTGATTGTAACTTAGTGTCCTTTTTTTTGGTTCTCCTACAATGTTCTTTCCTTTCTTTTTCTTTGATATGTAGTTGGAGATGGGAGTAGTTGCTCAATGTGAGCTTTAGTTTAAGGTTCATCGAAAAATTAGGTTAGGAGGTAGAAGGGTGTGGGTTTGGTGGTGTTCAGGGCAGGGGGTGTTTGCTATGAACCTTCAACCCTCAGGTGCTTTGCTTTTGGTTATGCAACCCAACAGTATTAATAAAAACAAAACAAGCAGTACACATTATAGGATTAGCCTGGCAATATTTAATATTATTTAAAGGTTAGCGAGAATTAGATGTCTAATAGTAATAATATTAGTTAAGACAGTATTAAACTTGTTCTCTCTCATCTTCTTCTCTCAATAAATATGCAATAAAAACATAATAAAGCATCTATTCACATCACCAAACCAGCTACACACTAGAAATAACTTAGATAAAACATGTGAGAATTCATGAATGAGGATACCATATCTAATGCAAAGCCCATGAATAAAATTTAAGAAACTGTCAACCAAAACAACATACCATTTTAACATCCATTAACCTCACCCTGAGAATCAGCACTACATAAGAATAAGCATGACAAAATGCTTGCCCTACCTGAAGAAAATAAAATCTACACACATCAAAAGCTTTAGTTGAGCAAATCCGCTACATTATTATCATTGTTAATTTTGACCATCTCTATCAATCCCCTTCTTCATAGAGTCTCTAATGGAAATGATGTCGAAACTCTATATGCTTTGTATTGTAGAATGGTAGACAAATATTTTGACAACACAAATTGCACTCTTATTGTCAAACATGAATCTTTTGGTCTGCATAAAAATTGTATCCATAATCCTAAAAAAAAACATCTATTTGGATCCAAAGCACTTGACCATAGCAGTGAGAAGCATCAATATATTATATCCTTAGAAGTTGAATTAGCCACCACAGTCCTGCTTTTACATTGCAAGAATTAACCTGCGGAACCAGAGAAATTAACAACCTCCTGCTGTGGGATTTCCTGTCCAAACTGGCACCTACATAGTCACTGTTTGAAAAAGCTTCCAATATAAAAGGAGAGTCCTTAGGATACCAAAGGCCTAAATTGGGTCGACCCTCCTCAAAACTAGTGATTTTTTAATCCCCTTAGATGAACACTTAGCTACTTTTCAAGGTAATTAGTCTAAAGGGGTTGAAATTTTTGGTAATCTAAGTGTGTATTTATGACATTGCATGAGGGCGTGACAATAGCTTAGTATGGGGGATTTTTGATATATGCTTAATCACATATCATTTTTCCTAATTAAAATGAGCTTAAAAGACCAAAAATACATGAAAAATGCATTGTATATGTGTGTTTTATGATTTGTATTGTGCAGGTAACGAATATATCTAAAATGGACAAAAACGAAGCAAAAAGGACAAAACCGAGCACGAGATTGGAAGAGTGCAAGAAATCAAAGCCGAAGGCATATTCAATTTTAATAGGCCAACCCGTACCCATTTTATTAGGCTGGGTCAGCCCATTATAACTTGAATTTCATAAAATATTGTTGGGAATTTTGAGTTACTACTGGCAGTACTACTTTACTACTGTTGTTTGAAGATTGATATTGCTGCTAATGACTGAAGAAATATTCTAAGTAGTTAGTACTGCTAGTAATATTAGTTAGTACTGCGAGTACAAATGTTAGTACTGTTAGTATAGTTAGTACTATTAGTTAGTTTATTAGTACTGTTAGTATAAGAAGTTAGTACTGCTTATGTGATATGCATGAGATATATTAGGAATAGATATGCATGATCACTTAACGCGTTTTGTAAGCCCATTAGGGTTTTCCTTAGTGTATAAAAGGAACCCTACGACATTTTTAGATATATCAATCTTTAATAGAAAACACATATCTCATAGTTAGTTATTCTGTAACCTTGACAGAATATTTGCAATCAATATATTCAAGTTTAGTATTCATTGTTCTTCTTAGTATTGCAAGTTAGATTCCGCATAACTTGTAGTATTTACAATCATAGTTTCTCTTATAGTTAGTTTGGATTTATCCAGGTTAACTAAGCTTTAACAAGCTAAGAAGATCTGTTTATTTGGGACTTCACAAGTGGTATCAGAGCTTGTGGAGATACTCTAAATAAGAAGAACTTTATCAGATCTAGATCTCTTCCTACAATACATAATGTCTGGTGAAGAACCTGCAACACAAATAGCACCAGTAGAATCTCCTCAAATGGTGTCTACTATAAAACTTCCTATCCTCAAGAAGGGTGAATATACCCTTTGAAGCATGAGGATGGAACATTATCTCACTAACACAGATTATAGTTTGTAGCAAGTGATCTTGAATGATGATGGTCCTATACAAGTAACAACTGATGAAAAAGGTATTGAAACTGAAGTACCTCCAAAGACTTCTCAACCACTATTACAAAAACAAAGAGAAAGAAAAGCTAAAAACATTTTACTTTTGGCTATTCCTTATGAGTATGAATTGAGGTTCCATGGAATAAAGGATGCAAAGTCTTTGTGGGCTGCTATCAAGAGTAGATTTGGTGGCAATGTTGAATCTAAGAAGATGCAGAAGACTGTTTTGAAGCAACAATTTGAAAACTTTTCTGTATCTGACATAGAAGGCTTAGATAAAGCATATGATCAGTTTCAAGAACTTATTAGCCTTCTAAAAGTTCATGGTGCAGTTGTTCTTAATGAAGATGCAAATCAAAATTTTTTAAGAGCTCTACCTTCATCATGGAACAATGTAGCCTTGATTATGAGGAACAAAGATGGTATAATTGATTTGGATATTGATGATCTACACAATAACCTAAAAGTGTTTGAAGCTGATTTTAAAGGTTCCTCTGGATCATCTTTAAAATCTCAAAATGTGGCATTTTGCTCTACAAAAGACACTAGCAGCAGTAATGAAGTTAATACTGCTAATGGTGTTTCTACTGCATCAGACCATAATTCTCAAGGACAAGCCACTTCATCATCATATACTGATGATCTAATGTTCTCATTCTTTGTTAATCAGTCAAATAGTCCACAACTGGATGATAAAGACTTAAAGCAGATTGATCATGATGATTTGGAAGAAATGTACCTTAAATGACAAGTGGTCATGCTCTCTATGAGGGTTAAGCGATTTTATAAGTAGACTGGAAGAAAGTTAATCTTCAATGGCAAAGAACATGTAGGTTTTGATAAAACTAAGGTTGAATGCTTTAACTGTCATAGAAGGGGTCATTTTGCAAGGGAATGTATAGCACCAAGAAATCAAGGGAACAGGAATGGAGATGCAGGGTATAGGAGCAGGGACAACACCAGAAGGAATGTACCAGTGGAGACCTCTGATGCATTGGTTGTTCAGGATAATGCTTTGATTGTCCAAGATAGACTGGGATATGACTGGAGTTATATAGCTCAAGATGAACCAACTGAGTTTGCTCTCATGGCCTACACTTTAAACTCCTCAGGGTCTGACACAGAGGTATAATCTTGTTCTAAAAACTATGTAAAAACATAAGAAAAACTTCAAAAACAATTTGATGAACAGTGACAAACTCTTAGTAAGGCTAATCTAAAAATAGTAGCTTATTAGTGTAGCATCTCGTATTTTACAGTCAATATTTTAACCGAGCTCTAAATTCCATTTCTAATTTTTATGAAATTTATTGTTTTTGCTTTTAGCCGTTTTATCGAAAATCGTCGTTTTTAGCTATTTTCGTGTCCTGTGTTGGATAATTATCCATTTTAACGTTTGAGAAATCAATAATTCCATATTTTAGCTTCGAAAGCTTATTTATTTTTCATTTTAGTATTTTTCATCTTTTATTCGAGTTTGGCCGAAACCGCGTCAAAATAGTATTTTTCCAATTTATAACAAATTAAATAAAAGTCTAGGCCCAAAATTTTATGTAATGCAATAAAAAAATGAAACCTTAGCCCAAGCCCACATAGGGGACGGTTCCATAACCAAACACAAACACAATATTTATTTTCTTTTTAAAAATCTAGGGAGATCACTAGTCACCTAAATATCCATATATAGTCCTATTATGTCTCAAACTCCCTTTTATAAAACACACACACACACAACGATTAAAAAAATCGTGTATCCCCTCTCCCTCCCCCTCTGTTCGTCGACAACAACCCCAAAACCATCATCATCATCATCATCAAAAATCCAAGAAACCCACTTCCATTCAACCCTAAATCATTCCAATATTAAACCCCATCATCCCTAACAACAATCAATCACCATGCATCAAGATTTATGATTTCTTGATTTTTACAAGATTTTTTGATTTTTGGGTTTTATTCCAATCGGTTTCAAAGGAAACAACAAGGGATAATTGTTGGTGCTTTTAGACAAGTTTGGGTGAGTAAAATCAATTTTTTGGGTCCTCTTTTGTTCCTTCTTGTGTTCGGCCAAGACATCAAAACCACAAGGGTTTGTGGTTTGATCCTTTACTTGTTTTCTTATCTCCTTGTAAGTATTCTTTTTTATTCTAATTTGGTTACATATATATTTGCTTGCATATAGGTTGATTGTGTTTAAGAATCCATGGATTAAGTTATATGTTGAGGTTTTGATGTTGTTGGCAAATTTGATGATTTATTAGGAGTGATAGGTTAGTTCGAGCATAGTGAAAGTGTATTTGATGCAAAATATTGGCGATTTGATGGGGTTATAGAACCTTTATTTAGGTTAGAAAGTTTGGCTTAACCTAGCAAGATGAGCATTGTCGTAATCTGAGATTTAAGAGATTAGTGTGGTAGTGGTCGTTATAATGAACGTGTGGTAAAAATTTAGGCTTCCAACTCTTAAAAACGAAAAAGATATGGCGATTTGAAGTTGGGAAATTGTTTTGGAAAAATTCTGCACACGTCGTTTTTGTGCAGAATTTTAGTCCATTTTGCGAGTAGTGTAACTTGGTCATGCCAATAGCTTTTCTAGATTTGAAGGACCCTATGATTAAGTTCTTCGAGTCTACTTTCCAATGAACTAGGCCTCGTCAATTTTCAGAATGTAAAAGTGAGTCAAACCCTTTGTACAAGACTAGGTGTCAAAGTTGTGTTCGCTGTCCAGAAATTCGATTGTAAAGATGTTGTGTGCAGGCTGGTAAAAACTTATTATTTTTGGAGGAAATTTGAACTGGAGATTGTCCATAATATTTTTGAGGGGTCTGCTGTAGCCAAACTTTTGCAAAGTCCAGCAGACCCTGTTTTAGAACCAGTGACATTGATGTGTCTTTTATAATAAGATTACTTAGGCTATGGTTTATGGGTGAACTATGGTAGTTACATAACATATAAAGGTAACTTAATATGGAGGGAGATCGTCTAGTTCGACCATTTAGCATTACTTTAAGTATGATGATCCTCTAGTTAAAAACGTCAACTTTCAGAAAATGTAAGTGTGACATTTCTAGTGGTTCTCAACCATGGATTCTTAAGCATAGGATATTGCTACATGCCGATATATATAAATATGTATCTATTTACCCGTATTACGTTACATTTTATTATAAGTGTGAATTTTAAATCCGCGCCACTTATTTTTAGGTCGTGGTTGATTCGTTGGGGCTTATTCTCTTTATTTGATTCGTGTCTAACTACTTCTATTCACGGTGAGTTCATAGCCCCACCTTTTCTCTTTTAATGGTTTTCATAAACTGTTTTCGGGGTGAGAATGCATGCTCGTTTTACAAAGTAAACTTATTGATTGTTACCACTCAAGCGTTACATGAATATTTTTACTTGCTTACTACATGACTTCTAAAACGTGTAATACATGGCTGTTTCTTATGAACTGATTTAAAGTTTGATTTGTTTACTACATCATTTAAGATCATTAAATTCCTATTTATGAAAACCATGAGTTTTGAACATATTACTTGTTTTACTTTGGACACAAGTACTTTTCAACTTGTATGCTATCTAGATTATTACATGAATATTATTTCCTAAGTCCTTTCTCTGCTACTGAAGTCCTCTATTTATCATGAACCGTCAGTTGCTATTGTAGTGAGCGTGAATGTTGTGGATAGATCTATCGGGACTGACAATCCCCATCTCCCTTTCCAGAATTTTTGGTCACTAGTTGACCATGTGGCGCATTTAACATTTGAGGTATTCTTGGGGTTATTGGCAGAATACCCTACTTTTATTGGGGTAAAAATCTTGTTAAGGTTTTGGTGTCATGAGCTTAGCGCAATAATATATATTCCATTTAGACTTGGTGAATTTGTTTCTCTTGTCTACATTACTTTAATCTTGTGGTCCACTACTAAGCATACTTGATTTATTAAATTACTACTTTGATTTAACAACAATTCTTTTAAATGTTGTAACGCTACTTTTCTTACTGAAATATTACTTGATTTATTTCAATATTGTTTTTACTTAAACCTATGAATTCACCAACATTATTGTTGACGTTTTTGCATGTATTTTCTCAGGTTATTATATTGCTAGTTGAGCATTGGGAGCACCCGAATCGCGTGGATATCAACAAAACTCAAGGGCTTGGTTTTTCTTCACATTCGATAACTATTTTTCCTTAAATATACAAAATGATTCACGTTTGAAATCTTGTAATCTTGTTAAATTATAAATTATTGGGACCTGATTTTACTCTGAAATTTTAATCGAATGTGACATTTTAGTAACGTCTCTTTTGAGGTCGTTTTCTGTAACTTGTACTTTATACTATGAAGTAGCACCCCAAAGTGGTATTCCGCTGCGTTGTGATTTTATGGGGGTGTTACAGATTGGTATCAGAGCACTCGTTGCAGCGAACTAGGTCGTTTTCAAAACCCTAGACTATAACCGTTTTTCAAAAAAATTTAAGAGTCCTTCACCATTGTCCGATATCCGCGCGCGACTTGCTCCCAGGTAACTTATATGCTCTCTTTTGCATCTTTATTGCTATTACATTAATAATTAGTATATAATACTTGGTTATTGTTTCTCTCTCATACATCTATCTTATGACGTCATATTATTTGCTTTATATCGGTCGATTATATATATACGTTGATTACTCCGACTATCGCGTAATTCCTACTTCCTTCCCTCGGACGTCAATACTAGTATTATATATGGATACTCGTACATATAAGAGCTACTCTCTTCTCATATTCTTACGTATATCTTCGAGATCATCGCCATCTATATATATAATAGTAATTCCTATAAGTGTTGACTATTTATGGTTACTTTCGGCTATTTTTTTTGGAACTTTCAAGTAAAGTTGGTATTTTAATGGGAAAATTTTGGCTTAAATCCTATTGTATCTTTGCATTAATAAGTAGGCTAATATGTTAGGTCCTAGTGGCGAGTCGGGTGGAACGCCAACTCTTCTGGATGGTCAAGATACGACCAAAATCGTGGAAACAAACTTAGTGTGTACCCATAATTTTTAATGCAGATAGTTAGGCTTATAACTAATTTTATTTGACTTGGAGGCTACTAGGTTTCTACTTGGGTGAAGGGTAAAACATATTAGGACCATGTGGTTCTTTGGATAAATCCGTAACTATTCCGGATGAATGTGTTACGACTAGAACGGCCAAACTAATCATATATTGTGGCCAGATTTTCAAAATGAGTTTGAGACCAATATTTTCATATTAAGTGCCCCCATTTTCCAATTAAAACCTGTAGGATTTAGATAAACTTAAACATGGGCTTTCGTTTTGGGTCAAACGGAGTTATAAAATGGGAATTATGCTAAAAACGATAGAATAAGAAAACATTTTAAATAATCAGATTTGGCACATGATGGTAAAATGATAACTTCACTTAGGATCTTAACACTTTGAGTATATGTCTTGTAATCTCAGTAAACTAGAGTCTAACATCTTGTTTAAGGTGAAACCGTTCGTTTATACCTATTTTGGATTTTGAAAAATAGGTCTATTAAATCAGATTGCAAAGGGCAGAAATGCTTATGTAATGATAATTACCTACATATGTGTATAGTACTATGGTAAGTCTTAATAAGTTCTTTTTCTTTGATATTTTGTGTGAGTGATGTGACGATCTCCGAAACACTTACGCGACTTTACTTTATTTCCTTTTGATGGTATTGAAATTCGGTGTAGTTTGTCAATTCCGCTAGTTATTTCCTCGATCGACTTCAAGTTTGAACACTCTTCTTATGCTTTTGAATCGCATATATTGCTTCATAATCTATTGTTTTGAATTCTTCCATTCGATGGGAGTACTAATTTATCTTGTCAACTTGGATCATGCTGTCTTTTGGCACATACCTTTAGAACGCGATTGACTAACGTCTTAATATCCTTCTTTTAATTCTTATGATTTTGAAGAATCATGCCATCAAGGAGACACTCCTTTTACTTAATGTAGCTTTTGGTATTGTTTTGATATTGTGTTTTCTGTCGGCCATACTTAAGTAGGATGATTTATAATCATCTTATTGAAATGAATTGGGACGCTTCTTCATTTGAATAAGGAAATTATAAACCGCCGAACCATAAGTTCATAATTCTTCACTTATATGGATTGGGACGCCTCTTTATGTAAGTGACGAATTATGAATGAGTGGGCTTATGTGTATCCAACATAGCGTGCGTCCGTCGTTATGAATCATTCTCTGGGCTATGAACTCCTTTCGACTCGTCATTTGTGATAATGATTTTTCCGACTATGTATCAACTGTCGCAAACCCAATGGAGATAAGTCGAATAGAGCACAGGGACGGTGCTCCCTTAAGGTGGGAAGACTGTAGCATCTCGTATTTTACGGTCAATATTTTAACCGATCTCTAAATTCCATTTCTAATTTTTTTGAAATTTATTATTTTTGTTTTTAGCCATTTTATCAAAAATTGTCGTTTTTAGCTATTTCCGTGTCCTGTGTTGGATAATTATCCATTTTAACGTTTGAGAAATCAATAATTCTATATTTTAGCTTCAAGAGCTTATTTATTATTCATTTTAGTATTTTTCATCTTTTATTCGTGTTTGGCCGAAACCGCGTCAAAATAGTATTTTTACAATTTATAACAAGTTAAATAAAAGTCTAGGCCTAAAATTTTATGTAATGCAATAAAAAAATGAAATAATGAGAAGACCTTAGCCCAAGCATACCATACTGGGCCGCGTTCCATAAACCAAATAACAAACACGGTTACTTTAATTTCTTATTTTAAAAATCTGGGGAGATCATAGTCACTCCTAAATTTCATATACTCGTCCTATTATGTCTCTAAACTCCCTTTTATAAAAACACACAAAACACATACATACGATATAAAAAATCGTGTATCCCGTCTCCTTCCCCTTTGTTCGTCGTCAACAACCCCAAAAATCTATCATATCTATCAAAAATCCAAAGAAATCCCCACTTCCATTCAACCCTAAATCATTCCAATATTAAACCCCATCATCCCTAACAACAATCAATCACCATGCATCAAGATTTATGATTTCTTAATTTTTACAAGATTTTTTGATTTTTGGG
Source organism: Tanacetum coccineum (assembly GCA_026074375.1). Taxonomy (NCBI): domain Eukaryota; kingdom Viridiplantae; phylum Streptophyta; class Magnoliopsida; order Asterales; family Asteraceae; genus Tanacetum; species Tanacetum coccineum. The sequence continues at coordinate 40,451 of BQNB010001608.1, read as the reverse complement.
TTTTATTCTAATTGGGTGCAAAGGAAACAACAAGGGATAATTGTTGGTGCTTTTAGACAAGTTTGGGTGAGTAAAATTAAGTTTTTGGGTCCTCCTTTGTTCCTTCTTGTGTTCGGTCAAGACATCAAAACCACAAGGGTTTGTGGTTTGATCATTTACTTGTTTTTTCTCTTTACATTTTCTCTTTGATTTATATGTGGTTACATATTTATTTGCTTGCATGTAGGTTGATTGTGTTTAAGAATCCATGGATTAAGTTACATGTTGAGGTTTTGATGTTGTTGGCGAATTTGATGATTTATTAGGAGTGATAGGTTAGTTAGAGCATAGTGAAAGTGTATTTGATGCAAAATATTAGCGATTTGATGAGGTTATAGAACCTTTATTTAGGTCAGAAAGTTTGGCTTAATCCAGCGTGATGAGCATTGTCGTAATCTGAGATTTAAGAGATTAGTGTGGTAGTGGTCGTTATAATGAACGTGTGGTAAAAATTTGGGCTTCCAACTCTTAAAAATGAAAAATATATGGCAATTTGAAGTTGGGAAATTATTTCGGCAAAATTCTGCACACGTCGTTTTTGTACAGAATTTTAGTCCATTTTGCGAGTAGTGTAACTTGGTCATGCCAATAGCTTTTCTAGATTTGCAGGACCCTATGATTAAGTGCTTCGAGTCTACTTTCCATCAAACTAGCCCTCGTCAATTTTCAGAATGTAAAAGTGAGTCAAACCCTTTGTACAAGATTAGGTGTCAAAGTTGTGTTTGTTGTCCAGAAATTCGATTGTAAAGATGCTGTGTGCAGGCGGGTAAAAATTTATTAATTTTGGACGAAATTTGAACTGGAGGTTTTCCATAATATGTGTGACCTACTGGATTTTTTTTAGATTTTTATAAAATGTTGTGAGGATGTCGGCTGTAGCCAAACTTTTGCAAAGTCCAGCAGACCCTGTTTTAGAACAAGTGACATTGATGTGTCTTTTATAATAAGATTACTTAGGCTATGGTTTATGGGTGAAGTATGGTAGTTACATAACATATAAGGGTAACTTAATATGGAGGGAGATCGTCTAGTTCGACCATTTAGCATTCCTTTAAGTATGATGATCCTCTAGTTAAAAACGTCAAATTTCAGAAAATGTAAGTGTGGCATTTCTAGTGGTTCTCAATCATGGATTATTAAGCATAGGATATTACTACATGCCGATATATATAAATATGTATCTATTTACCCGTATTACGTTACATTTTATTATAAGTGTGAATTTTAAATTCGCGTCACTTATTTTTAGGTCGTGGTTGATTCGTTGGTGCTTATTCTCTTTATTTGATTCGTGTCCGACTACTTTTATTCACGGTGAGTTCATAGCCCCACCTTTTAATGGTTTTCATAAACTATTTTCGGGGTGAGAATGCATGCTCGTTTTACAATGTAAACTTATTGATTGTTACCACTCAAGCGTTACATGAATATTTTTACTTGCTTACTACATGACTTCTAAAACGTGTAATACATGGCTGTTTCTTATGAACTGATTTAAAGCTTGATTTGTTTACTACATCATTTGAGATCATTAAATTCCTATATATGAAAACCATGAGTTTTAAACCCATTACTTGTTTTACTTTGGACACAAGTACTTTTCAAATTGTATGCTATCTAAATTATTGCTTGAATATTATTGCCTAAGTCCTTTCTCTGCTACTTAAGTCCTCTGTTTATCATGAAGCATCAGTTACTATTGTAGTGAGCGTGAATATTGTAGATAGATCTATCGGGACTGACAATCCTCGTCTCCCTTTCTGGAATATTTGGTCACTAGTTGACCATGTGGCGCATTTAACATTTGAGGTATTCTTGGGGTTATTGGCAGAATACCCTACTTTTATTGGGGCAAAAATCTTGTTAAGGTTTCGGTGTCATGAGCTTCGCGCAATAATATATATTCCATTTAGACTTGGTGAATTTGTTTCTCTTATCTACATTACTTTAATCTTGTGGTCCACTACTAATCATACTTGATTTATTATATTACTACTTTGATTTGACAACAATTCTTATGAATGTTGTAACGCTACTTTTCTTACTGAAATATTACTTGATTTATTTCAATACTGTTTTTACTTTAACCTATGAATTCACCAACATTATTGTTAACGTTTTTGCATGTATTTTCTCAGGTTATTATATTGCTAGCTGAGCATTGGGAGCACCCGAGTCACGTGGATATTAACAAAACTCAAGGACTTGGTTTTTCTTCACATTCGATAACTATTTTTCCTTAAATATACAAAATGATTCACGTTTGAAATCTTGTAATCTTGTTAAATTATAAATTATTGGGACCTGATTTTACTTTGAAATTTTAATCGAATGTGACATTTTATTAAATTACGACCTTTTGAGTCGTTTTCTGTAACTTGTGAGTGTATGGAACTAGAGAAGTAACACCCCAAAGTGGTAATCCATTGCGTTGTGATTTTTGGAGTGTTACAAATTGGTATCAAAGCACTCGTTATAGCGAACTAGGTCATTTTTAAAACCTTATACTATAACCATTTTTTGAAAAAAAATTAAGAGTCCTTCACCATTGTCCGATATCCGCACGTGCTTGCTCCCAGGTAACTTATATACTCCCTTTTGCATCCTTATTGCTATTATATTAATAATGATATATAATGCTTGGTTATTATTTTGCTCTCATACGTCTATCTTATGACGTCATATTATTTTCTTATACCGGTCGGTATATATACGATGACCAATCCGATTATCTGCGTACTTCTTGTTTTCTGTATTGTTCCGTCCCCTCGAGATGTTAAGTATTAGTATTATATATGATACTCTACATTTAGACTACTCCCCCTCATCTCAAATTGCTTACGCTTATCTTTCTGGGATCACCGCTATTTATAATATATAATAATTAATCCTCTAATGTTGACAATTTATGGTTACTTTCGGCTATTTTTTTTGGAACTTTTGAGTAAAGCTGGTATTTTAATGGGAAAATTTTGCTTAAAATCCTACTATATCCTTGCGTTAATAAATAGGCTAATATGTTAGGTCCTAGTGGTGAGTTGGATGGAACGCCAACTTGTTGGGAATTTTGAGTTACTACTACTAGTTCTACTTTACTACTGCTGGTTCAAGATTGATACTGCTGCTAAAGACTGAAGAAATAGACTAAAGTAGTTAGAAGTGCTAGTTAAATAGTTAGTGCATGCATACAAATGTTGGTACTGGCCATTATAGTATAATGTTAGTTGTAAGTTAATGCTGTTAGTATTAGTAGAGTTAGTACTGCTAAAGTGATACTGCAGGATGATATATTAGGAATAGATTATGCAAATCATTATACGCATTTTGTAAGCCAATTAGGGTTTCCTTTGTGTAATAAAAGGAACTTTATGCATAGTTAGATATATATCAATTTCACAGCAAACACATACTCATAAGTTAGTGATTTCTGTAACCTTGCAGAATATTGCAATCAATTATATTCAAGTTTAGTATTCATTGTTCTTTTTAGTAATGCAAGTTAATTTCTGCAATAACTTGTAGTATTCCCAACATAGTTTCTCTTATAGTTTAGTTTGGATTTATCTAGATTAACTAAGCTTTAACAGGCTAAATAAGATCTGTTTATTGGGCCTTCACAAGTGGTATTAGAGCTTGTAGAGAAACTCTGAATAAGACGAACTTTATCAAATCTAGATCTCTTCTTATAATACACAATGTCTGGTGAAGAACCTGCAACACAAATAGCACTAGTAAGAATCTCCTCAAATGGTGTTATACTGGTAAAACTTCCTATTCCTCAAGAAGGGGAATATACCCTTTGAGCGCATGAGGACTGGAACAATAATCTCACTACACAGATTATAGTTTGTGGGCAAGTGATTCTTAATGGTGGATGGGTCCCTATACAAGTAACAACTGAATGAAAATGTGTTGAAACTAAAGTACCTCAAAGATATGCTCAAGCACTATTACAAAGACAAAGAGAAAGAAAAGCTCAAGCATTTTTGCTTTTGACTATTTCCTATACTTAGTTATCCCAACTAGGGTTCCAGGAATAAAGGATGCAAAGTCTCTATGGCTGCTATCAAGAGTAGATTTGATGGCCATGTTGAATCTAAGAAGATGTGAGAAATGTTTTGAAGCAACGAATTTGAAAAACTTTATGTCTCAGACACAAAATGGTGCTTAGATAAAAGCATAATACAGTTTTCAAAAACTTATCAGGCTTACTAAAGTACATGGTTGTAAGCTCTTTTTAATGAAGATGTAAATCAGAAATTTATAGACGCTCTACCTTTAATCATGGAACAATGTAGCTTTGATTATGAGGAACAAAGATGGTATAGATGATTTAGATATTGATGATCTATACAATAACCTAAAAGTGTTTGAAGCTGATATCAAAGGTTCCTCTGGATCATCTTCAAACTCTCAAAATGTGGCCTTTCCTCCGTAGAAGCTACTGGCAAACATATAAGATAACACTGCAAATGGTTGTTTTCTACTGCAGTCAACATAATTCTCAGGACAAGCCTCTTCATCAACATATAACCTTGAAGATCTAATCTTCTCATTCTTTGCTAATCATTCCAAATAGTCACAACTGTATGATAAAGACCAGAGTAAGATTGATCTGATGATTATGGAAGGAATGGACCTAAAATGGCAGTGCCATAGCTTTCGATGAGGGTTAAGCGATTTTATAAGAAGACTGGAAGAAAGTTAATCTTTAATGGCAAAGAACCTGTAGGTTTTGATAAAACTAAGGTTGAATGCTTTAACTGTCATAGAAGGGGCCATTTTGCAAGGGAATGTAGAGCACCAAGAAATCAAGGGAACAGGAATGGAGATGCAGGGTATGGAGTAGGGACAACACCAGAAGGACTGTACCAGTGGAAACCTCTAGATTGCCATTGGTTTTATCAGGACAATGCTTTGATAGTCCAAATGGGCTGGAAATGACTAAGTTTATATAGCACCAGATAACCAACTAAGTTTGCTTTCATGGCCTACACTACAAACTCCTTAGGGTCTGACAAAGAGGTACAATCTTGTTCTAAAAACTATGTAAAACATATGAAGAACTTCAAAACAGTTTGAATACACAGCGACACACTCTTAGAAAGGCTAATCTAGAAATTGTAGCCTATAGAATAGGCCAAGAATCGTGTAGAGTCACAATTATTGTTCAATCATAAAAAAAAGTTGGTCTATGAAGAAAAGATTGCAGTCTTAGAATTTGAAGTAAAAGACAAAAGTAATGCTATCACTAGACTTAAAATGAAACCTTAAGAGAAAAAGATGATTTGAAAGCTAAACTAGAACAGTTTGAAACATATTCTAAAAACTTAAATAAACTGATCAATAGTCCAATTAATGCTAAAGATAAAACGGTCTAGGATATAGAGATTAATTGAATGACAATGAATTCAAGTGGCAGTGATTGTAATATTGTAATTGATAGTCGTGTCACGTGACGGAGATGACAATAAAACAAATGATTGGTCAAAAAGGATAATGGGATATCGATAGCTGTTCTTCCTCCTTTAACTGGGAACTACATGCCCCCCTAACTGACCTACTTTTGTATAGGATTAGGATGATTCTGTATTAAGGCCTACAACAAAAAAACTAGTGGTATGTGCTCAAGTTGAAGCACGTACCTCTCAAACTAGCAGTATTTTATACAATGTAGAAAAGCCTAGAGTAAAATCTGCTATGGGCTAGGTGGGAGTTATCATGTAGTGAAGATTAGGTTAGTGATGATGATGATAATTTTCAATCTAATAATTTTCAAGCACAACATAACCTAGATTTAAAAGATTTAGTTTACTAAAGCTAGAATGAAATCTGTTTAAGATCTAAACAAGCTGAAAAACCTAGGATAACCACTCAAAATCCTAAGGTAGATAGAAGAGATTGGAATGGGAAAATGACTCAAAAACTGGGGTTAGGATTTGGGTCTACAAAGAAAGCCTGTTTTGTTTGTGGCAGTTACAACCATCTAATAAAAGACTGTGATTTTCATGAAAAGAGAATGGCTAAAAAGTCTGTTTTGAAAAATATGGGAAAGAATACTGGTCAAAGGGAAATTAGACCAGTTTGGAAAGTGCTCAGAGAATAAATCATCAAAATAAATTTGTTCCATCTGTAGTCTTAACAAGGTTTGGAAGAGTACCAGTTAGTGCTGCCAAGCAAAGCTCTCTAAGAGCAACATCATCAACTAGTACATTCAGACCAGTTAATACTGCTACCCATACAAATAGAGTGAATGTTTCAAAATTAAGAACAAATGCTTTTCATAAGTCGCATTCAACTATTAGAAGGCCTTTTCATAAATCAACAGCACCAAATATCAGGATTTTAAATAAAAAAAGTTAATACTGTCAGAGTAAATGGTGTTAATACTGCTGGGCAAATAGCAGTTAGTGCTGTTAAGGGAAATGAGGTCACTGCTGTTAAGGCCTCAGCAGGTTTGGTGTTTGAGACCTAAAATGACTGTATTTAAACAATGTCCTCCAAAGACAAATAGCGGCTCATGGGTCTCAAAAGAGTAAATAATATAGATCTACAAGGCAGACTCAAGTCTATAGTGGCTTGGGTCCCCAAGAGACACGGACTCTCTTACTTTTATGCAAGGAAATCCACAACAAGCTTTAAAGAACAAAGGAATATTTGACAGTGGATGTTCCAGGCACATGACAGGGAACAAAGACTTCCTTACTGACTATCAAGACATTGATGGAGGTTTTGTTGCCTTTGGTGGAAGTGCTAGAGATGGTAAGATAACAGGAAAAGGAAAGATAAGAACAGATAAGTTAGACATTGAAGATTGTTTTATTGTCAAGAACCTAAAGTTTGAATCTTTATACGTCTAACACAAATGTGTGAGCAAGAAAAATAGTTATTCTTTTACTAAAACTTAATGTGCTAGTATATTTGTATCCTGATTTTAAGCTACTTGTTATGAAAGTGCTAAGTTACGTGCTTAGAGTATCCCAGGAAAAGCAATATATGTACAACTTTGATTTAAAGAATGTTGTTCCTTCTGGAGATTTAACTTGTTTATTTGCAAAAGCCATAATTAATGAGTCTAAATTATGGCATAGGAGACTGGGTCATGTGAATTTTAAAACAATGAATAAACTTGTGAAGGGAACCCTTGTAAGAGGTCTTCCTTCAAAGATTTTTGAAAATAACCATACTTGTGTTGCTTGTCAGAAGGGAAAGCAACACAAAGCCTCTTGTAAAACCAAACTTATGAGCTTTATCAGCCAACCCTTACAGATGTTGCATATGGACTTATTTGGTCCAACATCTGTTGGGAGTATCAACCATAAGACATATTGCCTTATAGTGACTAATGACTTTAGCAGGTTTAGCTGGGTTTTCTTCTTAGCCTCTAAGGATGAGACTAGTGGGATTCTTAAGAGATTTATAATAGAAATAAAAAACCAATTAAACCATAAGGTTAAAGTAATCAGGTGTGATAATGGGACATAATTCAAAAACAGGGAAATGAATGAATTCTGTGGATTAAAAGGGATAAAAAGGGAATTTAGTGTTGCTAGAACTCCACAACAAAATAGAGTTGCTGAGAGAAAGAACATGACTCTGATTGAGGCAGCTAGGACTATGCTAGAAGACTCACTTCTACCTACTGTCTTTTGGGCTGAAGCAGTTAATACTGCTTGTTATGTTCTGAATAGGGTTTTAGTGACCAAGCTTCATAACAAGACACCCTATGAACTTATAATTGGCAGACCACCAAGTATAAGTTTCATGAAACCTTTTGGATGTCCTATTACTATCCTAAATATCCTAGACCCTTTAGGGAAATTTTATGGGAAGGCTGAAGAAGGGTTTTTAGTGGGGTACTCTGTAAATAGCAAAGCTTTCAAAGTATTTAATACTCAAACCAGAAAAGTTAAAGAGAATCTGCATTTAAACTTTCTTGAAAATAAACCAAATGTTGCAGGACAAGGACCTAACTGGCTTTTTGACATTGATTCATTAACAAATTCTATGAATTATCAACCAGTTACTGCAAGGAATCAAACTAACAAAAAGGCAGGTCCACAAGAAACTAATGGTAATACAGATTTGAAGCAAAGTGTTGATGCTAGACAATCTGAAGAAAAGAATATGTCTACTCAACAATATATTATGTTCCCATTATGGTCTTGTATCTCTTTAAGCAACAAGAGTTCAGATGAAACAGATGAAGATGATACAGCTGATGATGCTGCTGGTGAAAAACCTATATAAAAACCAGCAAGTGAGAATGAACGAGCCTTAAAGAATGTTCTTGATAAGATGATAGGTCAAGAGAAGGAGGCTAAAGAGCAATCGAATACTGTTAGAAAAGAGTTTGAAGCACAATGTAACAGGCATAATCTTTCAAGGAAGACTACTAGAGCTAGCAGCACTAACAGTTTTAATAGTGTTAGCACACCAATTAATACTGCTGGTGCATCAAGAATTTTTGGTGATGTTGGATCATCATTTGTTCCTCTTAGTAAATTCACTAATCTTCCACTTGATCCACTCATGCCTGATTTGGAGGATACTGCTGAAGTTCCAAATACTGGCATTTTTGGCAGTGCTTATGATGATGATGCTTTAGACACTTGCAATTCTCTTTATGCTGATCAAGTTATGGGCGCAGAGGCTGATTTCAACAACATGGAACCTTCTACTGTTGTCAATCTTATTCCCACAACTAGAGTACACTATATTCATCCTAAAGATCAAATAATTAGAGATCCAAGGTCAGCAGTACAAACAAGGGGCATGACAAAGAAGAGTTCTGGAGAACATGCTATGATTAGCTACATCTAAAAGCAGAGAAGGTCAAATCACAAAGATTTCCAAAACTGCTTATTTTCCTATTTCCTCTCTCAGCAGGAACCCACAAAGATAGCTCAAGCCCTTGATGATAAAAGTTGGGTAGAAGCAATGCAAGAAGAGCTGCTTTAGTTCAAGATTCAGAAGGTTTGGACCATAGTTGACTTACCTTATGGCAAGAAAGCTATTGGCATAAAGTGGGTGTATAGAAATAAGAAAGATGAAAGGGGGATAGTAGTTAGAAATAAAGCTAGGCTGGTTGCACAAGGATACAAACAAGACGAGGATATAGATTATGATGAGGTTTTTGCTCCTGTTGCTAGGATTGAAGCAATCATGTTATTTTTAGCCTATGCATCATTTATGATTTTTCTTGTGTACCAGATGGATGTTAAAAGTGCCTTTCTCTATGGCACTATTGAAGAGGAGGTATATGTAAGCCAACCTCCAGGTTTTGTGGATCAGAATTTCCAAAAATCGACGAGGCCTGGTTCGTTGGAAAGTAGTCTCGAAGCACTTAATCATAGGGTCCTGCAAATCTAGGAAAGCTATTGGCATGACCAAATTACACTTCGCGCAAGATGGACCAAAATTCTACGCAAAAACAGTGTGTGCAGAATTTTGCCGCTTTAGTTTTTACACTTTAAAATGCCATATCTTTTTCGTTTTTAAGAGTTGGAAGCTCAAATTTTTACCACACGTTCATTATAACGAACACCACCACACTAATCTTTTAAATCTTAGTTTTCAACAACGCTCATATTGCTGAATGAAGCCTATACTTTCTAGTCTAATTAAGGATTTACAAACCCTTGCAAATCTTAATTTTTTCACATCAATTTCACATTCAACATAACCACACTTAACCTTATTCCTACTATAGCCATTTGGTGTTCCAATCCTTAAATATTCACGAATCAAAAATCATCTTTTCACAAATTAACCATGGATTCCTAATTATCAAAATCAACATGCATGCACATATATACTTAAAACCAAATCAAAATCAAAGAAAATACTTACAAGAAGATAGGGAAACAAGTAATTGGTCAAAACCACAAACCCTTGTGGTTTTGGTGTATTGGCTGAAAACAAGAAGGAGTAAGAGGGGACCAAAAGTCTTGATTTTTCTACTCAAATCTTGTGAAAAACACTAGTAATCAAACCTTAGATACCTTAATTGCACCCAATTTTGGAACAAATAACCCTAAAATTAAAATTCTTGAAAAAAATATTCAAGAATCATAAATCTTGAAAAAATCTTTGCATGATTAATTTGAGGTTATAAAGAATGGTGAGGATTAATTTAGGAATGATTTGGGGTTAAATGGGAGTGATTTAAGAATCAAGATGAAGATTTTTGATGGTTTGGGTGTGTGTGTATCAAACACAGTAAAGAGAGGAGGAGGGACACCAATTTTTTTTATATGTGTTATGTGTGTGTGTTTTTATAAAAGAGTCAAAGGTTTATATAGTAAATCCTTTATATTAACAGACTCTATGTTAGTGTTTGTTTTAGGATTTTGTAGGAGATAATCAAAAGATAAAAGGGGTGTTTGGTTTCTAGTTTTGATGGAGTCTAAACAAAGAAACAATTAAAAAAAGTGTTTGGATTATATGTTATGTTTATATTTTATATTATTATTATTATTATTATTTTATATTTATACCACAATATTTGTTTTTAAACACTTAATTGAAATATTAAAAATTATAAAAATGCGGATAAAAGATGAAAAAAAATGAAAAATATTTGTTTTTATATTATTATTATTATTATTATTATTTTATATTTATACCACAATATTTGTTTTTAAAACACTTAATTGAAATAATTACGGCCAAATGCGGTTAAAAGATGAAAAAAAATATGAAAAATAATATGCTTTCGAAGCTAAAATATGGAATTTATTGATTTCTCAACGTTAAAATAGATAAATATTCAAGGCACGCTTCGCAACTAGCTAAAACGACGATTTTCATTAAAACGGCTAAAAAAATAATAAATTCCTTAAAATTAGAAATGGAATTTTGAGCTCGGTTAAAATATTGACCGTAAAATACGAGATGCTACACCAGAACTCCACAACAAAATGGAGTTACTGAGAGAAAGAACATGACTCTGATTGAGGCAACTAGGACTATGCTAGCATACTCACTTCTACCTTATGTATTTTAGGACTAAGCAGTTAATACTGCTTGTTATGTTCTAAATAGGGTTTTAGTGACCAAGCCTCACAACAAGACACCCTATGAACTTATAATTAGCAGACCACCAAACATAAGTTTACATTGAGTCCTTTTGGTTGTCCCATGTTATATTCCAAAAACTACCATAACACTCTTAGGGAAATTTGATGGGAAGGCTAAAGAAAGGTTTTTAGTGGGGTAATCTGTAAATAACAAAGCTTTCAGGGTATTTAATTCTCAAACCAGAAAAGTTAAAGAGAATTTGCATGTAAACTTTCTTGAAAATAAACCAAATGTTGCAGGGCAAGGACCTAACTGGCTTTTTGATATTGTTTCCTTAACAAATTCTATGAACTATCAACAGTTACTGCAGGGAATCAAACTAACAAAAATGCAGGTCCCCAAGAAGCTAATGGTGATATAGGTTTGAAGAAAAGTGTTGATGATAGACAATCTAAAGAAAAGAATGTGTCTACTTAACAATATATTTTGTTTTCATTATGGTCTTCTATCTCTTCAAGCTACAAGAGCTCAGATGAATCGTATAAAAAGATTTTACAGCTGATGTTGTGCTGCGTGAAACTCCTGTACAAAAAAACCAGCAGTGAGAATGAACAAGCCTTGAAGAATGTTCTTGATAAGATGATGGATCAAGAGAGGGAGGCTTCAGAGCAATCAGATGCTATTAGAAAAGAGTTTGAAGCACAGTGCAACAGGGAGCTTCTTTATAGGAAGGCTACTAAAGCCAGCAGTACTAACAGTTTTAATACTGTTAGCACTCCAGTTAATGCTGCTAGTGCACCAAGAACTTCTAATGATGTTGGACCATCATATGTTTCTCTTGGTTGATCCTTTCCTCTTAATGTCAATGATCTTCCAGATGATCCTCTCATGCCTGATTTGAGGATAGGTGAAGTTCATAAATAACTGCATTTTTTGGCAGTGCTTTTGATGATGAAGATTTGGACACTTACAATTCTCCTTTTGCTGATCAAGTTATGGGTGCAGAGGCTGATTTTAACAACATGGAACCTTCAACTATTGTCTGTAATATTCCCATAACTAGAATACACTCTATTCATCCTCAAAATCAAATAATTGGATATCCAAAGTCAACACTACAAACAAGGGGTATGTCAAAGAAGAGTTTTAGAGAACATGCTATGATAAGCTACATCCAAAAGCAGAAAAGGACAAATCATAAAGATTTTTAGAATTGCTTATTTGCTTGTTTTCTCTCTTATCAAGAACCCATAAAGATAGCTCAAGCCCTTGATGATGAAAGATGGGTTGAAGTAATGCAAGAAGAATTGCTTCAGTTCAAGATTCAGAAAGTTTGGACCCTAGTTGACCTACCTTATGGCAAAAAGGCTATTGGTACAAAGTGGGTGTATAGAAATAAGAAAGATGAAAGGGGTATAGTAGTCAGAAACAAAGCCAGGCTGGTAGTACAAGGATACAAACAAGAAGAAGGCATTGACTATGATGAGGTTTTTGCTCTTGTTGCCAGGATTGAAGCAATCAGGTTATTTTTGGCCTGTGCATCATTCATGAATTTTCTTGTATACCAGATGGATATTAAAAGTGCCTTTCTCTATGGTACTATTGAAGAGGAGGTATATGTAAGCCAACCTCTAGGTTTTGTGGATCTAGAATTTCTAGACAAAGTTTATAAAGTGGAAGAAGAAAGCATTATATGGTTACACCAAGCCTTGAGCTTGGTGTGAGACTTCTCTCACCTATCTGGATGGATAATAGATTCTAAAGAGATCAATTTAACAGACTTTTGTTCTTAAAAAGAGTTATGTCATGGTTGATATTCATAATTGCTACATGATATGTAGATTACATCATCTTTGGTTCTACTAAAAAGTCTTTGTGTACAGAGTTTGAGCAAATAATGCACAAAAGGTTCCAGATGAGTTCAATAGGAGAGATCACTTTCTTCTTGGTTTTACAAGTCAATTAGAAAGAGGATGGGATCTTCATTAGTCAGGACAAGTATGTTGGTAAATATCTGAGAAATTTGGGCTTTTCTAGTATATGGACACCTGTAAGTATCCTTTGGAAACCACAAGGCTTTAACTAAGATAAAGACTGGTTGAGGCGGTTGATGTTCCATTTATATAGGTCAATGATTGGGTCATTGATGTACCTTACATCCTCTAGACCAGATATTATGTTCTCCGTTTGTGCATGCTCAAGATTTCAAGGTTAACCATAAGTTACCATTGTAATGCTGTTAAAATGATTCTTTAGGTACCTAAAGGTCGACCCCATTTTAGGCTTTGGTAATCTAAGGACTATCCTTTTACTATTGGAAGCTTTTTCAACAGTAGTGGACCTATGTAGGTGCCAGTTTGGACAAGAAATCCACAACAGGAGGTTGTTAATTTTCTTGGTTCAAGGTTAATCTCTTGGCAATGTAAAAAGCAGACTGTGGTGGCTAATTCAACTACTAAGGATAAATATATGCTGTTTCACATGCTTATGGTCAATGTGCTTTGATCCAAAAATAAGATTTGGATTATGGATAAATTTTATGCTAGACAAAAGATTCTTGTTGACAATAAGTAGTGCCTTTATGTGTTGTAAAAATCTTGTTACCATTCTTATACAAGCATATAGTGATTCGACATCATTTCATTGAGACTCCTATGGTGAACGATTAGGAGAGTGATAGAGATGGTCATAATAACACATGATAATAAATGTAGGCTGATTTGCTCACTAAAGCTTTTGATGTGAGTAGATTTAATTTTCTGGTGGCAAGCATTTGTATGCTTAATTTGTAGCTGCATGATCTAAGGGGAGGTTAATGGTGTTCAACTGGTATGTTGTTTTGGTTGACAGTTCTTAACTTTTATTCATGGGCTATGCATAGATATGGATCCTCGTGAATTCTCATATGTCTATCTAGTTATTTCTAGTGTGCTTGTGATGAATAGAGGCATGTTATTGCATGTTTTTGAGAGAGAACAAGTTAATATGTGTAGACTTAATATTTTTAAATTTTAGTCTATTATTAATATTGCCTAGGCTAATGTTAGTAATGTTGTTTGTCGTTATTACTGTTGGTGCATAACAAGAACCTCCGAGGGTGAAGGTTCAGCCAACACCCCTGAAACCCCACACCCACACCCTCTTACTCATAACCAATATTTTTCATGATCCTTATACTAAAGCTCACATTGGAGAATCTACTCCCATCTCCAACTTTACATATCCAAAGATAAAGAAAAGAACATGTCTGGAGAAACCATAAAAGGACACTAAGTTACCTATGACTAGTGTTACGCAAGACCTTGAAGCAGATGGGTTGTACATAAGGAGGGGAGTGCGGGTGGGTTGACACGTGTGGAAAAATGGCTATCACTACTGCTGCTAGCTTAGATGCAGCACAGTGACAGTGACAAACATTTTTAGGACCCAGGAATTTGGCATTGCCTATTGTAGACATTCCTTCATGGTATGGATTATACGTGCTAGGCAGTCCCAGGCGCAAGACACCATAGGGGGTGCTCTCTGCTCAGATAGGTCTGAGAGATTACTTGAAAAGACCATTTGGAAAAACTACTATATCTTAGAACTTAGAAGGTTACACATCTAGAAGTGGGGAGGGCAGGATGGAACATCAATTTGAATTGACGACTAATGTACTAATCACACCCTATGATTCACCTCTCTTAGGAGGTTACATACCTGAAAGTGATAATGGTAGACTGAAACTACAGGAATTGATGACTATGTGTACAAAATTGTCAAAACATGTGCTTGACTTAAAGAAAGAGAAGGAGGAAATACAGACATGTTGAATCTTCAGCTGATGATTTAATGCACAGAGGATGCATACAAATAGGGGAGGAGAAAAATGACAGACAATGAATATGACAAGACAAAGCAATGGCAAGTACAAAGAAATGACCAAGACACAAGCAATGACCAAGACTAATCCTATGTATGGCAATTGCTGAAATGGAATTGCTGATGAAAATTGTAGAGTTCAACACTTGTTTATGGATGGTACATTATAGGAGAGTAGATTATTGTAGTAGAAGATAAAGTACCCACTGATCAGGATATTATTGAAGAGATGTTGGAACTTGTAGCTTAGAAGCTGAAGTAGAATAGTTAACTATGCATATGAGCTTATCAAGTTCATAAAATCAATGCTTGAAGAGTAGTAATAATGTTGGTACATCCTCGAAATCGACCAGATGCTTAAAACTAAAGAAACTTGATGATGACAAGTAATTATCTAGTTTTGGGGATGTTGTGAGGTAATTTGAGTTACCATGCCCAGTTGTACTACTTTACTACTGTTGTTTGAAGATTGTGATACTTGCTGCTAATGACTGTAAAAAATAGGACTATGTAGTTAGTACTGTTTTAATATTAGTTAGTTCATGCCAAGTACTAATGGTTAGTACTGTTAGTTATTTAGTACTGTTAGTTAGTTTATTTAGTCTGTTAGGTTTAAGAAGTTAGTAATGACTTATGTGATATGCATGAGGAATATATATTAGGAATTAGTTATGCTTGATCACTTAACGAGTTTTCTGTAAGCCATTATGGTTAATTCCTTGTGTATAAAGGACCCCATAAAGCATCGTTAGATTATCAATTTTCATATGAAAACCACATATCTTATAGTTTGTTATTCTGTAACCGTGGCAGAATATTTGCTATCTAATATATTACAAGTTTAGTATTCCATTTGTTCTTCCTTTAGTATTGAAGTTAGATTCGCATAACATTCCTAGTATTTCTCAATCATAGTTTCTTCTTATCAGTTAGTTTGGATTTATCCAGGTTAACTAAGCTTTAACAAGCTAAGAAGATCTATTTATTTGGGACTTAACAAATATACGCCTAAATCATGAACCTTTTATAAAAATCCAAGTCCATAAATCCTATACACATTCCTCGCCCTGATGATTATAACAAGTCAAATCAAAACCAACCTGAGCCCAAGTCAATGCTATAACACATGGTCAAACTTACTATTCCTCCATCCATTTCCCTGCCTCGTTTTTACCATTCACACAACACAGGTTAAATTCCCCCCACCCACACACACGCCTATTTATTTCTAAAAACACCTGACACCTATGACACCCATTTAAACCACGCTGGCAATCCCATGGATTCCTATGGATTCGAGCAATATGTGAAGCAGATGATCAGGGTATATTTGTTGATTTGAAGAAAGGATTTTGATGAAGGTAGATTAATAAATTGGGGAGCGTCTCAAAGTCCTAGAAGCTTCATCCCCTCCTTATAAATAGAGTGCAAATCACGCAAAGGAAGGCATCTAGTGTAGTTTAGGAGTAGTGTAGATTTAGTTTTTTAGTAACTTATTGTATTTTTAGCTTAATATTTTTTTACTGTATTATCTTCCACAAAGTTGGGTATCTTTTTTTTTATTTAATAAAAAGTTAAAGTTTCTATTCTAATTTTGTTATTAAATCCTGTTTTACTTTTATGAATCATTGGTTTAAATATGTTCTATAGTAATAAGTGTCATTAAGCTCTTTCTACTGCTTAAGTTTGCTCAAATTTAGTTAATCTTAAAAAGCTTAACTGAATAAGGTTTTAATTTAAAAATTACATAAAAAGTCATAATAAGCTAAATGTGGATGATAAGCCAGAAAGGGATGGGCTTATTGGACTTTACCAGTTTGTTTTTAACAAGCTAGAGCTTATAAATAAGCTCCTTTGCGCATTTTTTATCCTTGTTTGAGCTAGGATCAAGGTATGTTCTCATTTCACTTTCTAGCTTAATTTCTTATTTTGCTTATCAAGTTGCTTATTCTCTGCTTTATGTCTGCTTATTATCTGCTTATTCATGCTTATCCTGTCTTATATTAACTTAAAATGCTTAGTTTATAGCTTAGAATAGGTTAGATTAGAGTTTTATAAAATCTGCTCTTTTAGTAGTCTTAATAGCTTATTGATTTAGCTTTTTAGTTAGTGCTTCTTTTTCCAAAGTTAATGTTTATTTGTCTTTAATATACGTAGGACTTAATCTTTTTTCTAGTTCCAAGGCTTATTAAAATATGTTTTAGCTTAAATATTGATTTTTAAGATTTATGGCACAAGTAGTCTTAACAATAGTTAAAACTGCTAGGGTCATTTTTGGTCATTAAGTTGGATTTAACAAGCTCAAATTTAGTCTTAAATATAGTTTACATAAGCTTAAATATAGTTTTGTTAAGTTTTTCTACATTGTTTTATCAAAAGTGCAAGTTTGCTAGTTAAATGTGGTATCAAACTGCTTATTTGTGAAAGTAAGCTTAAGATGTATTTTTAGTGATCCAAGTGAGTTCTATGAGCATCAATTTGAATCTGATTGGGAGTCATTTTGTTAAGTCTAGCATTTTGAAGTCTATTGTTTTAAAAACAATCAAGTAAATTGAAGGTTTTAAGCTTATTCTTTAGAGTCTGTTTATACAGATTATTTAAGGTTAATTCATAGCTTAATTCAGGTTAATTTTTGTTAGAAGTAGCTTATTCTATGATAAGTTCAATCTGTTTTGAGTTTTCAGTTGGTCAAAAGTGGCTTTTAAGTCTTAAATTTAAGCTTCAAGTTGTCATTTCATTTCAAAAAGCCAAAAATAACTAGTGTAGTCTGTCATCTTCATGATCCTTTTCTTGTTTATTTATTTAGCTTATGATCTTAATTTTAGCTTATTTGAGTTCCTTAAGTATCAGTCTTTATCTATTTTAGGTTCTTTAGCTATCTCTATTAGCTTAATTGGTTTTAAAATTAGCTTAAAGTTTGTAAAAAGCCTCTTTAGTGCTGAGTTAAAGTCTGTTGTCTTATGGCTTTTTAATTGTCTTTCAGCTTATTCTTATTGCTAATTTCTAGTTTATATTGCTTGTTAAGCATAGTTCTATATCTGTTTCAAGCTTATTGATCTTTATTTGGATTTTTGGTCTATTTAGAGCATATAAATTCCAAGCAGTTTTAGCTTAGAGTCATTTAGTTAGATTAGCAATCTGTCTCTTTTAATTGAGCTTATCTAGCTTATAAATAAGTTTAGGCAGAGTGTCCCTTTATTAAAGTAGGTTAGTTTAGCTTTTATAAAATGGAAATGGAAAATTAAAAAAAATTACAAAAAGGAAGGTCACAAGACTCGAACCTGTGACCACTCCTTCACAACACCAATTCTTCAACCAATGCGCCCTTGGGACTTTTTCGTTATAAGTCTGTTTCAATTCTTACTTATGCGTTGTTTAGTATTAAGCTTATCTGCATATTTGTTTTTTTCACATCTTATTCGTTTTAGCTTATTGAGTCATTTTTCTTTATAAACCTTAGGAATAGTGTTTAGTATTTTTATAAATTTTCTTAAATTTTTAGGATTAAGTTTTATATTTTAAATTTCATTTTTAGTATTATTTAGTTAAAAAAATAGTTTTAATTAGTTAAAAAAATCAGAAAAATATTTTAGCTGTTTTTCTTAAATTAGTTTAAGTCATTATTAAGAAATTTGCATTTTGAGTTTTTAGAATTTTAATTTGTCATTTTTAGCTAATTAGTCAGTTAATTTTAGTTAATAATTAGTTTTTAATTACCTTAAATGTCGTTAGGTTTTTATTGTGCCTTAATTTTTAGTCTAGCTTGCCTTTATTTGCTTTCCCTTTGCGTTATTAGGTTTAGAATTTAAATCAAAAACTTAAATGATAATCAAGCTCGATTCGCGACATAAACGTGAATTTCCATTCACCTCTCACCGAGGAGAACGATACCCGTGTTAATTACTTATTATTATTTCCTAAGAATAATTTGTTTGATACTTTGCTTATGTATATGTATTTTATTATATATATATTATATGAGGGGTTTTTGACGAACATCAAAATGGCGACGTTGCCGGGAGAGGTGTAGCGATTTTTACAGGATTGTTCGTGTTCGAGCCTTGAAAATCCTTTCCTCGTGAAAGTTTTCGTTTTATATAAAAACCCAAAAAAAAAAAATTCTAATTTCTTTTATATTTTCCTTTTATATTTAAAAATTAAAAATAACCGTTTGTTACTTGTCGTATCGGCTCACCTTTAGTAAACAAACTATAAGAGAGGTATAAGGAGGGTTGATACAACGAACTTTGGCCCGAAAAGAGAAGGTTTTTAAAACGCTTCGCGCTTACCCGCTCCTCAGCTTCTTTGTGCGTTTTCTTGAGAGCTACCGTACACCTTTGACTTTCAGTTACCAAAAATATTTTTCTTTCTTATTTTTTATTATTTCTTTTTCTTATGTTTTATTTGAAAAATCTATAAATATTCTTCTTTATCCTCTTATTCATTTAATTCTTATTCTCTTAACCTTCTTATCCGAAAATTCTTCAAAATGTCTTGGTTTTTAAGATGCTCGTGGTGTGGAGGTCCGTTTAACGGTGGAAATTGTCGGCATTGTACCAATGTGAGTTTCGAATATGAGCCCGTTTATGACTCTAATCCAAATTCTTATAATCAAACTCCCAATATTTCTAACCCACCTTCACAACCCCAAACATCTTCGTTCAACCAATTTCATTATTTTCATTGTAAAGATCCGTTAGAAGATGGTGTACATTGTCAACGGTGTACATGTGTGAGGTGTGGATATTATCTTGGAGAAGGATTTTGTTCATTTTGCAATTCCGAAGCTAGAAATTCATTCGTTAATGATTCAAATCCGAATTCTTTCAATGATCCTCCAAATGATTTCACCCACCCTCTACAACCCCAATACGAATCATACTTGTGTGAGTTATGTGGGAACGATTCTCATTATGGTTATGATTGTCCACCTTGGTTTCGCTTGTCTATGAGCATGAACCGAGCTACAATCAAAACTTTAGTGATAATTATTATCCATAAAATTCACTGAGTTTTCCACAACAATATCTTTGCTGTAAAAACTGTGGGGGTCCTCATGAAAGTTTTCAATGTCAACCGATGAATCTAAACTATTTTGAGCCTAACTATTCCGGTTTGGACCAACCCCCGCAATATTCCAGCAATCATCAGCCTCTGAGTATTCAAGAGAACCTTAATCAGCAAAAGATGTATGAGCTTCTTCAAATGATGCAATCATTTTGTGAAAAGTTACTTCAACAAAAGCAGGTGGCTAACATCAATCAATCACCTCTTCAAGAAATGAGTATCCAAGATATGGAAGATCTAAAGCAGCATTATTTAGACGAAATGTTAAGTTTAAGTAATGACTTACAGATTAAAGATTATCGTAATGAGAAAATTGATATTCGTTTTAGAAGGGAAAGTGAAAATATGATTGATGAGCTTAAAGGTAAATTTAATGGAATGAGTATTGAGATTAATAAAAAGAAAGAGCTTCAGCATCTAGAGCAGGTGGCTAATCTTAGTACTTATCCTTCCCACCATTTCAGATCTTTTTGCTATGATGATGATGATGACTATGATTACGAGGAGAGTACTATTCCTTTGAATGAAATTGATTCTCAAATACCTCCGTCTATTGCAATCACACCCGATTTACTGACTTTGGATCCCGAGGACTCTCTCATCATGGGAAATGAGGATTTTAGCACTATTCCTGAAAAGGAATCAGGCGAATTCATAAAGTCTAGTGTTAAGGACCTTGTTCCAATCCCAAGTGAGTTTGAGGATACATCCGAGAGTGATAGTGATTGTAATTTACCTTCATGTGATGATTTATCTCCCATTAACGTTTATGAGGAAAAATCTGTGACTTTCTCTAACCCTCTTTTCGATTCAAATGACAATTTTACCTCTAGTGATGACGAGTCACTATCCGATGAGTACGTTCCGAAGACAATGTTAAAATTTACTCAAACCCTCTTTTCGAATTCGATGACGAATATATCTCTAGTGACATAAATCCTCTTTTTGATGAGGTGTTAGAGAACATTGAGAGTAAGGACTCTTATGTTTCTAACCTTGATGAGCCGGCTTTGTTAGTCACACCTCTTTCCGATGCTAATGAAGATGAGTGTTTCGACCCAGGGGGCGATATTGATGAGATTGATGCTTTTCTAGTTATGGATATTGAGGACGGTTATCATGATTCGGAGGGAGATATAATATATCTTGAAAGTTTGCTTATAAATGACACAATCCCTAATCTTCCCCCTGAGGTGTTTTTCAATCATGAACTAAAATGCTTAATGGATGAACCTGAGCTTGATAATTTGACAAGTGTGGTCAAAGTTTTTGACCCCGGGATTTCGGAGAAAATTTTTTTCTCCTACATATGTGAGATTATCCTTTGAGGATCGCCATTATCTTTCCCTCACATATGTTATCCAAATTTTTCTTCCTTTTTTCACTTATCCGGTGGATTCTCATTTTCTTCTCTCCTCCGGGAGTGAGGATACTATTTTTGACCCGGGCATCTCCGCTTTTCATTTTTCTTCTCTAAAGCCGATAGCATATGAATTTCCGATGGAAGTTTGCTCTTCCATGAGTTTCGTCCTTAATATTACGATGATATGGGGAGAGTCAAGCTAGAGACTCGCACAAAAACAAGCGCTTCGTGGGTGGAAACCCATGCTTATCCTTAGTAGTAGTATATTAGTCTAATTATTATGAATAAGTGTGTTATTATTATGTGAGGAGGCTCGCCTTTTCCTTTCTCGTGTTTTGTGTTTTGTGTTTTATGTCCAGGATTGCCCTGGATTTTGAAGACTCTCGTGCTCGTGGTTTTGTCCATCGTCCACTCGATCTTCTATCCTTCGCATGCTTATATATGGGAATCCGATATCCTGGATTAATGTTTATCTAATAGCATAATTAATAAACGGCTTTAGATTTGCGTAGAAGACACCTTAATATTTGGATTATGCCTTGAAATTAGTATGGGGGTGACAGTCTCACATTGAGGACAATGTGTAGTTCTAGTATGAGGGAGGGGATCTTTCGATTTGATCCTACTTGCATTTGCCTTGTCTTCACATAACCCTGTTTTTCCACTAAAAATAGCAAAAATATGCCAAAATTAAAATTTTTCAAAAATAGAATAAGTGTTTTGACACGTAGTTTTGTCTTTTAAGTATAAATTTTGATTTGATCGAGCATATTGCGCTCTAGCTTGCCCCTTAACTTATATAAATTTAAGCTTTTGCTAGTCTTTTATACAAGAAGCTTTAAAACGCGAATTCTAGCTTGAAAAAGCCAAGAGTCTGCAAGTTTCCATGATAGACTTTAAATATGCAAGTCTAACAATCTTCCCCAAATAGACTATTCTTTATTTGATTATGAGGCTCTTTGATGGTAGGGAAAATTAGAATCAACTATCTTGGCATTGAATGATTAACTTTGAAAGCTTGAGTATGAGCATGTGGTTTATGAATCCGACTTTTCTGGAATAAGGCTGCAACACCGTCGTCTAAAAACCTGAAATAAAGATAGTTGTTAGAATAAAAGATGAATATGGCTTTGTCATTCATCTTGAGTTACGGTTGCATTTAACCGCTGGTTTCCTGTTTTATAGTATAAATCACTATACCTGTGATCCAGTAGATTAAGAAAGATACTCCTTGACAGGTTTGCCAGCTCAAAGGTATGATCTTCTAACAAGGATGTATTTGATTCACTGTGCATTGCTAGTTCTCATTACAGGAACATCTCAAAGCAGAACAACACAGTAAGAGTGAATCGTTAGTTACCTAAACTTTTGAGTTAGTCGTCAATTCATTTACTAGACCAAAATTGATATCCAGTGTTCACAAGCTCTGATTCATTATAGAACTCTTGCAAGTCACCTACAAGAGCTTGGTTTGTTGTTGGCTCATGCAGGATTTCCATCTTCAACTGTGAATACTTAAGTATTACTCGGTTGTTCTTTGGCAAGATCTCTTCATAAAAGGGGAAAATGCGTAGGACTCTTTGTTTACAACTTGTGAAAACTTTATGGTGGTCTGCACTAGAGTATTTTGACATTGTTGTGTCCTAATGAAGATTTATATATTTGATCTAGTCTGGCTCTAGACTCGATTTGTGCACGTTGGTTTTAGGGAAATCGGTGGCTGGTGCAGACTGCCACCTCATTCAAAATTATTTTAACAATCTCGGAGTGCTGATGTCAATCAGATAACCTTAGTGGTGTATCTCCGTGACGAATGAGACAACGGTTTCTTTTGAGGGAAACCCGAATGGCTGGTGATAGTTGTCCATTGCATCACTGGGGTCCATGACGACCTTCTTTTATATCTAACATTCATCTTTGTGATTTTTGTAGATTATGTATTGACACGCATTTCTGCCTAAGTTGTTTGGAGGGCTTCGTTTTTACCCTTTATCACAATACATTTCTTTTAATTCTTTACCCCTTCAATGCTTACAAACGTCATTACTAACACCTTGTGTGATTCGTTCCAGGTATTAAGATCAATCTTAGTCGGCTTTTCCCTTTATAAACATTATTCCTCCATTCATACCTATGGAACTGCTATTTCTACTATGGACGTGGTCCTTGGGTAAGATTCCACTCTGGTTCTGGTTGGATCATAGGGACTTATACATAACCCTAACCACCTTATGACTTCAGAATCGTCGTGAAATTATTAGGTTGTTGGGTATGAGATCGAACCATAAAACCATTTTCTGACTTTGTTATTTTAAATAACCACCCCTACACATGTGCTCCGAGATTCGAAATTGTTTAGCCATGATGGAAAGGTTGGCATTTATAGTCTTAAAGTCAATTCGGTCTATATCATATTTTAATTATAATTTACTCCCCTTATTTTTAAATAATAAAAACACCTTAGTTATTTGAAATAGCCATTGATTAAAATATGACATCGAAATAATTACATGCGGGAGGATTAAAATATATATACTACGATATTGCATGACTTTCATTTTACGGGATATCTACCCTTTCATCAGTATTATGTGGGATACCAAATATTTAATAAAACTTGACATTGGAATGAAAAATTGTTATGACACCACAACAATGTTGAAGACGAAGTGTTAAGTGAGATACCTTAGTGAATAATATATATTAATAATTGATATAACACCCCGTGTTTTAGGGTCATTGACGTCGTCAATAAATCCACTATGTATTTTTAGTATTGTACGCATTTGATTTAAATCGTAAACATTAAGTGAAATCGTGTAAGCTAAAAATTAGCGTTCAATGTAAACGGGCATCAAACAATCAAGCGTTTACATCAATCAAGTATTAAATAATTATTTTGAGAATAATTCAGGTCTTATAACTAATCCTTTCAAACTAATAAGCAAACTCCGGAATAAGGCCTAACAAATAAGCCCTTAGTGAGCCGTTACTGGGCAATAAGAAGTAGGAAAAGGAAGAAAAGTAAAGAAAACTTAGGAAAAATTAGGATTAGAGCAGGGAGAAGTGAGTGGATTACAATGTGAACAAATGCAACCAACACCCTCTCCATGTGTGGAGAGGGTTTCTTTTATACCCTTGAGCCATAAGTGGCATGTGGGCTTTTCTACTTGGGTTGGGCTTGGCTAAACTTGGGCTTTGAGCCCGAAATACGGAAAATATTAGATTACAATCCAAGCCATGTTGAACCTGACTAGCTATTTACAATACAAGACCTTGTTCTGACTTTATAAGCACCATAACATTATTGTTTGACTTAATATAATTAAGGCTATCATATCATCCCCCTATCTGTGAGGTCTATTTCTTCAAACTCCTCCGTACCACCGATGACATTCTTGTAGGAGTTTGCTTTGTTTTATCATTGTCTCCCCTGACGTTGAAGATATGACTTTTGATGTTTATGCTTTGCCTTATTTTTGGTCTTGTCTTGTTTGTAATGGCTTTATTCATTCATGCTTTGTGATCTTGTCTTGTGCTTTATCTTTTTAGGATTTGAGGAGTTCTTGGAGATCATTATCTTGAATCATCATCATAATTTGATTCTCTTGATCATCTTATGTCTTGACCAAAATGCTCATCTTGTTACATTCTGTTTGACATTTCTGATTATAAAGGGTCTAACATCTTCCCCAACTAGACTATTCTTTTTTTGGATTATGGGCTTTTGATGGTAGGGAAAAATTAGAATCTACTTATCTTGGCATTGAAAGATTAACTTTGAAAGCTTGATTTATGAGCATGTGGTTTATGAAATCGACTTTTCTGGAATAAGGCTGCAACATCGTCGTCTTAAAACTGAAAATAACGTTAGTTAGCAATAAAAGTGTGAATATGCGTTTGTATTCATCTTGAGTTCGGTTTGCATTAACACTCCTGTTTCCTTTTTAATACGTCATTCCTACAAAAACTACCTTGTGGATTCAGGTAAGATTACCAAAGAATATCACACACTTTTGAACAAGCCCGCCTGGTATATTCTCTCACTCAATAGAGATGATCCTATGTGTGTGTGTGTGTGTATCCCCACGTGTGTGATACGCGCGCTCGACGGATGACTTTTCTAGAGAGAGAGACGAGAGAGATAGAGATCCCCTGTCGCGCTGGTGCATTACGGAACATCTCAAAGCCCGAAAACAGTAAGAAGAATCAGATAGTTACTATTTTTGATTTAGGTCGTCAATTCATTTACCTAGACCAAAATTGACTAACCAGGTATCACAAGCTCGATTCATATAGAATCATTGCAACG
This sequence comes from Tanacetum coccineum, assembly GCA_026074375.1. NCBI lineage: Eukaryota > Viridiplantae > Streptophyta > Magnoliopsida > Asterales > Asteraceae > Tanacetum > Tanacetum coccineum. The sequence goes on along the minus strand of BQNB010001608.1, from coordinate 14,787 downwards.
TCACCCTAACACGACGTTTGTTTGATGTTGGTCTCAAGCAGGATTTCATCTTAACTGTGAATACTTACAGTATCACTCGGTTGCTTCTGGACAAGATCTAAGGATAATGCGTAGGACTCTTTGTTACAACTTGTAGAACTTTATGGTGTTCGCATGAGCTATTTTGAACATTGTGTCCTTGGGAGGGGTTGCGTGAATGATGTTTTATTTTGAAATTTGATCTAGTCTTCTGGCTCTAGACTCGATGTTGTGCACTTTGGTTTTAGAAATGGTTCTTATCGAAGGGACATGTGGGGAGCAGATATGACATCCTATTCATATTAAACAATCTGGAGTGAGAGTGAGTTATTGTCGATGAGAGATCGATGACGTAAGAACTATCATGAGTTGAGTGTGAATCAATCGAGCATATGAAGGTGAGGAGGGTCGGAGAGGTGAGAGGTAGTGCGGATGACGCTTTCGATAGTAGCACCAGCAGGTTTGTGAGGAGGCAATCCGTATATTGGCTTGGGAAAGTTGTCCATTGCCATCACTGGGTCCATGACGAACTTTCTTTAATATCAACAATCATCATTGTGATTTTGATAGATTATGTATTGACTGGTTCGGCTCTAAGTTGTTTGAGATTTTTTGGGCTTCTTTCTTTTCTCGTCACCTTTATGTACTCATGACTATTTCGTTTTTAATTCTTCAACCCCTTCAATGCTTTACCAAGACGTTATTACTAACACACTTTGTTGCTTTCAAAAACAATGTCTTAAGTTGTGTTAAAACAATGTCTTTTATTTGAACAATTGTCTTTTCAAATGTTGTACTAGATGGCGGTTGCGATTCTGTGGGGGACCTAACGCATTTTAACTCTGATTAATAATGGAGCACATGTTTGTTAAAATGTCTAATTCTTGGTGAATGGTGCTATTTAGTAACATCCAAATTGCTAATTCCGCTGCGTAATCCAATGTACGTTGGGTGGGGTGTTACAGAATGGTATTAGAGCCTAAGGTTATAGAGAACTAGGTCGAGTCTTTTTGAAAACCTAAACTATAACACTCCTACACGCACGCCGAGACTCCTCATTGCCATTGGTTACCTAGAGAAAGAAAAGGTAAATTTATTTGATTATTATGTATAGGTATATTTACATATGTGTTATATATATAATTAATTGGTTAAGTATGGATAAATTTATGCATCGATATATTTATGCATGTGTTGGATGCATAAATTGTTATGTATTGATGCATTTATGCATGTGTTGTATGCATAGAATATCATGTGATTATATGATAACTCTCATTATATATGTTTGAAATATAATTGAGGTATACGAGAAATGAGTATGTCACGAATTGTGAATTTTTGTTGTTACGCTTTGATGCGAACCATTATTTTGATAATAGTGTTTCAATGATAATAAGAAGTGATACGCTATTAAGTAAGTATTGTATTATAACACCCTGTGTTTTAGGGTCATTGACGTCGTCAATAAATCCACTATGTATTTTTAGTATTGTACGCATTTGATTTAAATCGTAAACATTAAGTGAAATCGCGTAAGCTAAAAATTAGCGTTCAATGTAAACGGGCATCAAACAATTAAGCGTTTACATCAATCAAGTATTAAATAATTATTTTGAGAATAATTATGGTCTTTGTTTATTTTATTTTTAAAAAGATACGCTAATTACGAGTTATACGTTAATTAAACGGGTTTATAAAATAACTTTTATAAAAACAAGTTATAAAACTTATACAAACAGAATGTTTGACATTTTTATTAAATCACACATGATTTTAGGATTCCAAAATGATAAGAATCGAAAATTTTCAATTAATAACGAAAGAGTTATGAATTACGCGAGTTTCTACGTTTAAATGTATAAAAATACTTTTATAAAACAAATTTTATAAACGTTACTGTTTACATCAGTGAACTACATTTTTAAAACATCATTAAATAGATGGGATTTTCAATAACAAAGACGTGCTCGAAAGAATCTGTGACAATCCGTCAATTTCAGGTCGTTATTTTATTCTCGAGTATTAAATATAATTTTCATTTATATGTTGAGATGTGAACTCACTATTAACCGGAAGAAATTAGGGTTTACGTTTGCAAATTATGTAACGTCAACGAAGAACCGGAGAATCCTACGTTAAGTATCAACGTTTATGTTATCTAATTTCTGTAGAAATATTTTTATTACATTCGTTTTTATTTTTCGTGTCTCGTACTATTTTTACGTTTTACGAAAAACGACTACAAATCGTACCTTTTTAAATATCGAACTTTGAAAATACCCGCATTTGCAAATTGTGGGACAAGTTTTTAATAAAAACCCATCCCACTTAAACCTTGTAGGGGCGGCACAAGGGAGCCACAATGGCTAGCCAAGTGGCCATCTCTTATCATGGTTACTTGCATGCACACTTCTTACAAAAACCAAAGTGGCTATTCATTTCATTCATAGTTCATCAAAAATTTCACACACACTCTCTTGTTCCTCCTCCCTTGCCGTCCACCCTCATCACCATAACACCATTTTCATCAAATTTTTACTAACCAAATAATAACTACAAATGTTACAATGATTTCCTTATAAAATGAAGATGTTTTGAAGTGATTAAGAGGCTTTTTCAAGAAAGTTTTCATACATTTTGGGGCTGAAGTTATTGAAGATATTATGGAGTCATTTGGGTCATAATAAAGTGGTGTCAAAAACATTTGGGTAAAGATTCAAGACTTGGTGTGAAGGAGTCATTTTGTTTTGGGTGATAATCATCATTTACATCATTTTGTGGGTATAAATCTCTACCTATTTTTGTTATTCTTGTATTATTTTCATTACAAATGTTTATGTTCAAATCAATTTTCTTGATGTATATGTAATGTTTATGATGATCAAATAAGAAAAACAATGCATGCATGCTAAGATCTAAGTGGTAGATGAATAAATCAACTAGTGAAATCACTAGAAAACACTTAAAAATTAGGGGCTGTAAAGAACAGAAAAATACGAGTTTCTACTCGGTTGTTCATGGCAAGATCTCAAGGAATAATGCGAGGCGACTTCTTTGTTACAAACTTGTGTAACATAATGGTGTTCACAAGAGTTTTTGACTTGTAGGTCTAATGAGATTTATAATTTGATCTCTTCTGGCTCTAGACTCGATTTGTGCACTTTGTTTAGAAATCGGAGGCTGTAGCAACGCCACCTATTCAATATTAACAATCTCGAGTTAGATGTCAATAGATAACTGTGTTAAATATCTCCGTGACGAATTGAGACAAGGTTTCTTTTGAGAGAAAGCCCGAATGGCTGGGAATAGTTGTCCATTGCATCACTGGGTCCATGACGACTTTCTTTAATATCAACAATCATCATTGTGATTTGATATATTTAAGATGTGACCACCGTTTCTGCTAAGTATGTTTGGAGGTCTTCTTTATTTCACCCTTTATCCGATACATTTCTATTTAATTCATTCAACCCCTTCATGCTTACGCAAAAACGTTAATACTAACACCTTGTTGTGATTGTTCCAAGTAGTTAGCTCAATCTTAGTCGGAGGCGTTTTTTTCCCTTAATACACATTATTCTCCATTCAGACCTAAGGACTGCTTATTTCTAACATGCAGTGGTCCTTGGTTAGATCCCATCTGGTTTCTGGTTGATTCATAGACTTATACCTAACCTAACCACCTTATGACTTCAGAATCGTCGAGAGAATTAAATAGGTTGTTGGGTATGAAGATCGATACCATAAAACCATTTTCTGACATTGTTATTTTTTCGAATAACACCCCCTACACAATGTGCTCCGGAGGATTCGAAATTGTTTAGGCACATGATGGAAAGAGTTGCACTTAGAGTCCTTAAAGAACACATTCGATCTATATCATAATTTAATTATAATTTTTCTCCCTTATTTTAAAATAAAATAAAACACTTAGTATAATGAAATACCAATTGATTAAAATAAACATGAAAAATTCCATGGGGAAAGACAAAAATTATACTACGATATTGCATGAATTCATTTTTCCGGAAACCTCCCCTTCAACAGTATAGTGGGATACCAATATTTATTAAAACCTTCAGAACTTGACATTGGAATAGAAAATTGATATGACACCACAAATGTTGAAATGACGAAGTGAGATGCCTTAGTGAATTAATGTATATTAATATTGAAATAACACACCCTTATTTTAGGGGCATTGACTGTCGTCAGTAAAATCCACTATGTATTTTTAGTATGCGTAGCTCAATTGATTTAAATCGAAAACATTAAGTGAAATCGTAAGCTAAAAAATTACGTTTCAATGTAAACGGGCATCAAACAATCACGCGTTTAACACCAATCAAGTATTAAATAAATATTTGAGAATAATTACGGTCTTTGTTTATATTATTTTTAAAAAGATACGCTAATGACGAGTAATACAATTAATTAAACGGGTTTATAAATAACTTTTATAAAACAAGTTATTAAAACTTATACAAAACAGAATGTTTGACATTTTAATAAATCATCACATGATTTTAGGATTCCAAAATATAAGAATCGAAAATTTTCAATTAATAACAAGAGTTATGAATTACGCTAGTTTCTACGTTAAATGTATAAAAATACTTTTACAAACAAATTTTATACGTTACTGTTTAACATCATTGAACTACATTTTTAAACATATGTAAATAATGTGGATTTTCAATAACAAAGACGTGCTCGAAAGAATCTGAAGACAATCCGTCAATTTCCGTTCGTTTATTTTTAATGCTCGAGTATTAAATATAACTTTCATTTATATGTTGAGATGTGAATTCACTATTAACCGGAAGAAATTAGGGTTTACGTTTGCAAATTATGTAACGTCAACGAAGAACCGGAGAATCCTACGTTAAGTATCAATGTTTATGTTATCTAATTTCTGTAGAAATATTTTTATTACATTCGTTTTTATTTTTCGTGTCTCGTACTATTTTTACGTTTTACGAAAAACGACTACAAATCGTAAACCTTTTTAAATATCGAACTTTGAAAATACCCGCATTTGCAAATTGTAGGGACAAGTTTTAATAAAAACCCCTTCACTTAAAAACCTTTGTAGGGGCCGGCACAAGGACCACAATGGCTAGCCAATGGCCATCTCTTATCATGGTTTACTTGCATGCACAAGCTCTTTACAAAAACTAAAGTGTCCATTTCATTTCTTTCATAGTTCATCCAAAAATTTCACACACTCTCTGTCCTCCTCCTTTTCCAAAAGAACCACCCTCACAACCACTCAAACCTTTTTCATCAAATTTTTACTAACAAATAATAAACTACAAATATACAATGCATATCCTTATACAAATGAAGATGTTTGAATTGATTTAAGATGCTTTTTCAGAAAGTTTTCATACATTTTTTGGCTGAAGTTATTGAAGAAATTATGTGTCATTTGGGTCAAAATAACGTGGAGGTCAAAAACATTTGGGTGAAAGAATCAGAGACTTGTGTGAAAGGATACATTTTGTTTTGAGTGAAATCATTATTACATCATTTTGTGGGTATTAAAATCTCTACTTATTTTTGTTATTCTTGTTTATTTTCATATCAAATGTATATGCTTAAATATTTTCTGATGTAGTATGAAAATGTTTATGATGAGTCAAAAATAAGAAAAGACAAAGCAAGCATGTTGTTAGAACTAGGTGGTAATGAAATGGATCACTAGTAAATCATCTAGAAAACACTGTAAAATTTTGGGCAGTAAAGAACAGAAAAATAACGAGTATCCTAGGTTGGTCAAAATGAGTGATATTACTTGTAAAGTGGTAAAGCAATGCCTTGTGATGAAGATACGAAAAGGCCATGCAATGGAAAAAGTTAAAAATGTGAGTTATGGCCCTTTTTACTAAAGATGTCAAATTTGATCCTTGCTGGACGAAAACGTATAAAAAAAGTCATGATTACACTCTGAGTTAAGTAAAAACCTATAACTATGAGATGTAGATAAACTCATGTAGGATCTGTACCAATTGGATGATCAACCAATTCATTATGGTTTGAAAATGGCATCAAAAATGGTGAAAGTGAGTTTTCAGCCAAAAATGATAATTTGACTTATGTATAAAGAAATGACTTTAAGTATATGTCCACTCAAAATTAAGTATAAAAATAACTTATAATCTATAATGTACACTTAAATATGAAACTAGAAATGTAAATATATAAAGTATAATAATTATGGTTTAAAGATACAACTATTTTTTGTAAACATAACAATAAAAACTTATACGTCTAAATCCATACTAAAAATTTGTAATGCGTTTTTTTATGCGACACAAAACCCAAGGTGGAAGGACCCACTTTTGGGAATTTTGTATGATGAACCTACTGTAAAATAAACTTAATCCGACATCGGCCTTTAACCTCACCTTGATTGCTATCTTGGTTTGGGATTTATGGCCATTTTGGTAAAGGGTAAAATTTTTGCTAACTTTCTGTTTTGGACAACTAGGGGTAAAATGGTCTTTTCACATAGTTACGGAACTTTGTAGATTATGAGGCTGGCATTTCTAGAAACTAGGAGATATGAGTCCATGAAGTCAAGTTAAATTCAGAAACCTAGTTTTTACGTCTAGTCTAAAAAATTGTAAAACGTATCGTACACCGGGATAAAATAAAAGTTAGAAGCCGAAACTTGGTAGATGTTTATTTGGCTATAAGACCAGGTCACATGTCATTTTGGGATTAAAAAGGACTTGGGTAAGTTCTAGTGAAATGCCATACTTATCTCGAAAACACATCTCATGATCACATGTTTAATTTCTACGTATTGTTACTTCCTACGTACTAAGTCGCGTCACGTCTTTTAGGAGGTGCTTAGGAGTACTTCCCGCTCGCTCAAGACTCATAATCTTTCTGATTTACTTGTTCTTACAGTGAGTTCATAGCCTCGCATTTTATTTAAATTGTTTTATAAACCCGCGAGGGAGATAACATGCTTGTTTTTAAAATAGAACACAAGGGACCCGAATGTATGCTAGTAGCCTTGATTATTATAAGTTAGCTTTAACTCGCTAAATAAAAAGTCCCGCAGAAATATCATGAATTGTTAATTGCCAAGAATAAGGCATACGCTTATACATGAAATAGTACTATTTAGAGATTACCACCTCCGATCCGTAATGACTAGCTATCGTCTTGTGTTGGAAACATAACACCACGGATGCATTGTATAGAGAATAAGATACACTCATAGCGAGGGTGTATAGTGGGCATTATATTGAATATATGGTAAGGTTCGATGTCATGAGGCTTATAATAATCCCCCTATAACGTTGTCTGATCCACATCGTTATATCCCTAAGAATATTGAAAAATGATACTTGTGTTCGGAAAAAAAATTATTGTTTATATATAAACTCTATGGATTCACTCAACATTATTGTTGACGTTTTAGCATGTTTTATCTCAGATACTTGAAGGTAATTCGGATTGATGGAGATATAAAGGCCCGCTAAATAATTATTCATTCAAAAATGTTTTGTAAAACGTTGTATGATTTGGGGACCGTGATGTAAACTTTTATTATTCGAATGAAAGAATTTTTCTTAAAATGTCTCTTTTTGAGTCGTTTTCTATGGTTCGAGTTATTGTGCTATGACGTAACACCATTTGACCCTTCCGCTGACATGACGCTAAAATGAGGGTGTTACAGATTGGTATCAAGAGCTTAAGTTATAGAGAACAAAAGATTTTCAAAAGAAGAAAATGAACAAAAGAATTTTTGAAATCTTTTGACTATAACGGTGCAAGAAGAATCTCCGAATTACCGACAAGACCAGATTGAGAAGTTTTATTTTGATATATATATATGAAATTATATATATGTTGTAAATTTATTAAATATTAATTATGTAATTATTTAATACTAATACGAGATATTTATACGACACAGATTGTCATGGAGAACCTTAACTCGCCTAACAAGTCGAACGAAGCTATTCCCAAAGTAAACCCAGTTATTCTCGAGCCGAACCACGTTGGGGATGCCCATGATCCCAATGAAATGGTTGACATTCCCGATGATGAGGAGTTAGTAGATTATGATGGGGATGAGGAAGAAGAACCTGAAGAAGAACCTGAAGAAGAACCTGAAGAAGAACCTGAGGAAGAACCCGAAGAAGAACCGGAACCAAATATTGGGCATGGGGATCAGTTTGCCCAACATCCTAACCCACAGCCCGGTAATATGAATGGTTGGTTAGAGGAGGATGATGATATGAATGAGAATGTTAATGATGAGGATATCAAGGATGAGGATGTCGAGATGGAGGTTGATGATGAGGCGGAGTTGATCTTTCCTTATGAGGTAGAGGGTGACCAAACCCCGCCCCCACCTGCCGAGTCTTCTGATTCCGAGCCACCTATTATTGAGCCACCTAATGCAAAGTCATCTGATTCTGTATCGTCTGATTCTGAGTCATCTGATTCTGAGTCGGAGGACGAGTAGGCTTATATTGCACCTAGGCCTATTGTTGGGACTGATACCCAAAGGCCGTTTGCTATCCGTGATTTCCCGAGGGGTATGTATGAGGTGGGAGAGTCATCTGCTGCACGTGACTCATCATATGTTGGTGGATTGGAACCTTGGGCATTGAGGCGTGACTTGGAGGCTACCCGTACTCGAGCTAGACTTATTGAGGCCGAGGTGGGTACCAACCGTACTGAGACTGCTCTTTTGGACTCGAAGATTAAGATAGGTGAGAAGGAAAGAAAGATACTTGATTATGACTTGGGTAATGTTGAAAAGACCTTGAGTAATGTGGTTGAGAGGTTGAAGATTCTTGAGAGTGGGGAAAATGCAACTTTGAAGAAGAAGTTGGAGGATAAGGAGATGCAGTTAGTGATTGCTCGCATGGATTGTGCTAGTACGGAGAGGAGGTTGCATGAGTCCATTGGTTGGAACAGGAGGTTTTATTGGGAGATGGTTCTTAAGGGAGCGGTTCCTAAGCCGCCCTCTGATGATGAAGATGATGGACGTCCGAGGAAGAAGTCAAAGAAGTCGGACAGGGATGATGGACCTTCTGAGCCACGGGGACCACCTAGTGACTCTTAGTAGATTAGTTTATCATTTGTAGTATCTTTTGTAAATCACTAACTAAACTGCGATGTCAGTTAGTAGGACTAGTCTTTTGGAGTTGTATAACATTAGATGGTGACATGTAATGTATGACAATGCAACTTGTAACTTGTTGGTGATTAATGAAATGACTATCTTTTGGTTCTAATTCTATGTTGTGTTGTTGTTACCTTTCTTTTATTGTTTCTTCTAAATTATTCCTTTTGCTTAATACAATCATTGAATGAATACTCATTATGATTTGATTTGTGTTGTAACAGGATCATGCCGCCAAAACCTATGTCTGAGGCTCGTATGCGCGAGATTATTAGGGACCAAGTTACCACATCCATGAATGAATTTATGGCAAACATGAACCGTGGAGCCGGTGGTGCTGGAGCCGGTGGTGCTGGAGCCGGTGGTGCTGGAGCCGGTGGTGATGGAGCCGGTGGTGCTGGAGCCGGTGGTGCTGGAGCCGGTGGTGCTGGAGCCGGTGGTGCTGGAGCCGGTGGTGATGGAGCCGGTGGTGCTGGAGCCGGTGGTGCTGGAGCCGGTGGCGCCGGACCAGTGGAAGCTGAAGTTACTGGGTGTACTTACATGACCTTCATGAAGTGTAATCCACACACTTTTAAAGGCACTGAAGGTGCCGTGGGTTTATGTCAGTGGTTTGAGAAATTGGAGTCTGTGTTTCGAATAAGTGACTGTAGGGAAAAGGATAAGGTGAAATTTGCAACCGCCACTCTCCAAGGTCGTGCGTTGACTTGGTGGAATGGAAGAACTGCTTCCATGGGTATTGATGCTGCTAATGGTACTCCATGGGCTGAAGTAAGAAAGTGGATGACCGAGGAGTTTTGTCCTCGAAGTGTGTTGCAAAGACTAGAGCAAGAATTGTACAATTTGAAATTAAAAGGGACTGACATTGATGGATATACAAACCGATTCCATGAACTGGCCTTGTTGTGTCCCAGAATGGTGGAGCCCGGGCAGGTGAAGGTAGAGTAATACATTCGTGGATTATCAAAGAACATACGTGGCGATGTAACCTCGTCGCAACCAGCTACTGTTGACCATGCTGTCCATATGGCTTATCAGCTTATGGGACAAATAATCCAAGATAAAAATGATGAGGTTAATGAAAGTGAAAAGAGAAAGGGTGAAGGAGATCGTGGTGGTCATGGTGACAACCGACGCGACTACAACAACCGATAAAACCAAAGAAGGGCTAATGCTAGAGCCATGACCAATGTTGTATCAAATGACAACGAGGTTTTTCCGAAATGCAAGAACAAGAAGCATAATAGGGATTGCTGGAAGTGCGGTAAGTTAGGGCACAAGACTGCTTTTTGTAGGTGCCCCGACAAGAGAGAAGTGACTTGTTTCAATTGCAACAAAAAGGGTCATCTAAAGAAAGATTGCCCTACATTGAGAAGGAATGATCAAGATGGAAATAATCATGGAGCTGTGTACAAGTTAGGAGCTGTGGATGCTCAACAAGATCCGAAAGTCGTTACTGGTACGTTCTTACTTAACAACCAATATGCTACTGCTTTATTTGATTCGGGTGCCGATAAAAGTTTTGTATCTACAAATTTTAGTACCCTTATTGATATTAAACCGGTTGAGTTAGATACTAGCTATGGAGTCGAACTGGCCGACAGAAAAGTAGTAAGTACCAATAATGTATTAATAGGATGTACACTTAACCTTTTAAACCATTCTTTTCCAATCGATTTGATGGTAATAGAACTGGGAAGTTTTGATATCATTATTGGGATGGATTGGTTATCAAGATATGATGCTGCTATTTTATGTGGAGAGAAAAAGGTTAGGATTCCCCTAGAAGGTAAGACGTTGGTTATCGAAGGCGATAGAAATAATTCTCGACTGAAGATCGTTTCTTGCATTAAGGCTCAAAAGTATGTCGAGAAGGGTTGTGAGCTATTCTTAGCTCAAGTAACTGAACAAGAATCGAAGGAGAAGCGATTAGAAGATGTTCCTGTTATCCGAGATTTTCCCGAGGTATTTCCCGAAGATTTACCCGGACTTCCGCCACCCAGGCAAGTTGAATTCCGTATTGATCTTATTCCTGGTGCTGCACCTGTGGCGCGTGCGCCATATCGTTTAGCACCAACCGAAATGAAAGAGTTGTCCAAGCAGCTGCATGTTGAGTTGGCTGAAAAGGTTTTATTCGACCGAGCTCGTCACCATGGGGAGCTCCAGTGTTGTTTGTGAAAAAGAAGGATGGATCGTTCCGAATGTGCATTGATTACCGTAAACTGAACAAGTTAACGATCAAGAATCGATACCCATTACCGAGGATTGATGACCTCTTTTGATAAGTGCAAGGTTCTAGGTATTTTATTTGAAGATTGCTATTGCGGTCTGGTTATCATCAACTTCGCATACGCGAGGAAGACATTCCAATTACAGCATTTAGAACTCGTTATGGACACTATGAGTTTCAGGTAATGCCTTTTGGACTGACTAAGGCACCTGCAGTATTCATGACCTTGATGAATCGCGTGTGCAAGTCGTATCTTGATAAGTTTCGTAATTGTATTCATCGATTACATTCTAAATCTATCCAAGAATAAAGAAGAACAGGTAACATAAACTTGAAGACTTTCCTTAAATTTGCTATGACGAAAAGGTTAATGCAAGTTTTTCAAAGTTGATTTTGGCTTGATTCCGTGCAATTCCTTGGCCATGTGATAGATAGTAATGGAGTTCATGTTGACCCTGCGAAGATTGAAGCCATTAAAAATTGGGCTGCACCGACTACACCAACGGAAGTGCGACAATTTTTGGGTTTGGCAGGCTATTATCGAAGGTTTATTAAGGAGTTTTCTCTAATATCCAAGCCATTAACTAAACTCACTCAGAAAAATAAGCCGTATGTGTGGGGCGACGACGAAGAGGAGGCATTTCAAACATTAAAGCTGAAATTATGTAGTGCGCCAATATTATCACTACCTGAAGGAAGCGAAGACTTTGTTGTGTATTGCGATGCGTCTCTTAAAGGATTTGGAGCTGTGTTGATGCAGCGAGAAAAAGTGATTGCGTACGCCTCTAGGCAACTTAGAAAGAATGAAGAAAATTATACGACCCATGACTTGGAGTTGGGAGCGGTGGTTTTTGCTCTTCGATTATGGAGACATTATTTGTACGGCACTAAATGTACGGTATACACCGATCACAAAAGCCTACAATATATTTTGGATCAGAAAGAGCTAAATATGAGGCAGCATAGATGGATTGAACTTCTGAGTGATTACGATTGTGTTATTCGTTATCACCCGGGAAAGGCGAATGTTGTCGCTGATGCGTTGAGCAGGAAGGATAAGGAGCCGATTCGAGTGCGTGCTTTAGTGGTGACGGTACATAACAATTTACCCGGACAAATTCGAAATGCACAAGTTGAAGCGTGCAAAAAGGAAAATATTGGTGCCGAAGGATTTCGTGGCGAAGGGGAGCCGTTTGAAGTTAGATCCGATGGTACGAAATGTCTGAAGGGACGAGTATGGTTACCATTATTTGGAGGATTGAGAGACCTAATCATGTTGGAATCTCATAAATCAAAATATTCCATTCATCCTGGATCGGATAAAATGTACCATGATTTGAGAAAGTTATACTGGTGGCCGAATATGAAAGCTGATATTGCGACATATGTCAGTAAGTGCTTGACATGTGCTAAAGTCAAAGCTGAACACCAAAAGCCGTCAGGATTACTTCAGCAGCCGGAAATCCCTGTTTGGAAATGGGAGAGAATTACAATGGATTTCATTACAAAGCTTCCAAGAACACCATTTGGATATGATTCAATTTGGGTCATTGTTGACAGGTTAACTAAATCTGCTCACTTTATTCCGATGAATGAGAAGTATAAAATAGAGAAGCTCACTAGATTGTATTTGAAGGAGATTGTTTATAGGCACGGGGTGCCTGTGTCAATTATTTCAAACAGAGATCCTCGTTTCGCTTCAAGATTTTAGAGATCTCTTCAAAAATCTTTGGGGACAAATTTGGATATGAGCACTGCTTACCATCCTAAAACTAATGGTCAGAGTGAAAGGACGATACAAACATTGGAAGACATGTTACGTGCTTGCGTGATTGACTTTGGTAGTGGCTGGGATAAGCATTTACCTTTGGCTGAATTTTCATACAATAATAGTTATCACGCCAGTATTAAAGCCGCACCTTTCGAAGCTCTATACGGAAGGAAATGTAGATCTCCTGTATGTTGGAGTGAGGTTGGAGATGCCCAACTCACGGGGCCAGAAATGATTCATGAAATGACAGAGATGATTGTGCAAATCAAGAACCGATTATTAGCTGCTCGTGGTAGACAGAAAAGTTATGCGGATGTGAGACGTAAACCTTTGGAGTTTGAAGTGGGTGACAAAGTTATGCTGAAAGTATCTCCGTGGAAAGGTGTAGTTCGTTTTGGAAAACATGGGAAATTAAGTCCCCGTTATATTGGACCATTCAAGATTTTATCAAGAATTGGTCCGGTGGCATATAAACTAGAATTACCCCGAGAACTTCAAGGAATACACAATACATTCCATGTCTCAAACTTAAAGAAGTGTTTGTCAGATGAAGATCTTATCATTCCATTTGACGAAGTAAGGATCGACAAGAAGCTGCATTTCATTAAAGAACCCATTGAAATCATGGACAGAGAAGTGAAACAACTTAAGCAGAGTCAGATCCCTATAGTAAAAGTTCGATGGAACTCGAGTCGTGGACCGGAATACACTTGGGAAAGAGAAGACCAAATGTGGAAGAAGTACCCACATCTTTTTGACTTTAACAAGAAAAGGGCAAGAAAATGAATCGATCTTCGAGGACGAAGATCCCTTTTTAGGGGGAAATGCTGTGACAATCCGTCAAATTCAGGTCGTTATTTTATTCTCGAGTATTAAATATAATTTTCATTTTTATGTTGAAATATGAACTCACGACAAAACCGGAAGAAATTAGGGTTTACGATTGTAAATTGCGCAACGTTTACAAAGAATCGGCGAATCCTATGTTAAGCATCGACGATTATAATTTTCATCATTTATATTTTTCCGTTGTGTTTCGCGTTTACGTGAATTCTTGCTAAAACTCGCGTTTTTACCCTTAAACTTTACCTTATTTAAATTAACTTTACCCTAAACTTTAAATAAACTTATAAAATAAAAATAAAAAAAATAATTTTTTTTCATAAAAGTAGGCCAATGGCTGGTTTTCCTTACCCACACACAACACCATATTTCACTTTCCTATAAACACAATCATACTTCCATTCTTCCTATACATGCAATTCATTATTTCTCTTCTCAAGATTTCAAAACCTCTCCTCCCTTCTTTGTGTTGTTGGTTGCCGAATTCACCCACACCACCATCACCACTCTCACAACATTTTCATACTCCTTTTATTCATCTTATAACCATCCTCAAGCCTCTTGCAAAGTTTGGTACAATTTCATGGAGATTTAAAGGTGTATAGGGCTTGTTTTCTTGAGTTTTCTTGAGGGTTTTGATTGGGTTTGTGTTAGAAGAGTGTTATCCTCATTAGAAGAAGTTTAGAGGAGTGCTAATCTTGTGTTACATTGGTTTTAATTCAGCCAACAAAAGAAAGGAGGGTTTTGTTTGATTCACTAGTCTAAATC